>CM076583.1:1022411645-1022660675 GCA_034641835.2 Pinus albicaulis | reverse complement strand
CAAATGAAACTGTTGCGGATATGTGGACCACTTCTGATGGCGATCATTCTGCAACTTCCCTTGTGTCTGTATGAACTGCAGGGGCCGGTGGTCTGTGTGGATGATTGTTTCCTTCCCCAAAATGTAATGCTTCCATTGTCGACAGGCTTGCATAATGGAATACATTTCTTTGTCATAGGTGGGATACTTGCGAACTGTCTCAGACAATGTCTCACTGTGATATGCCATTGGATGTCCCTGTTGAGTAAGAACTGCCCCAATAGCATAGTCAGAGGCATCTGTCTCGATCTCAAATGGCTGCTGCAAGTCTGGTAAGGTGAGCACTGGGGCAGAACAGAGGCGATTTTTCAATTCTTTGAACGCCTTCTGTTGAGGTTCCGTCCAAAAGAATTTTGCTCTCGCTCCTCCTTTGGTGACTTGACTCAAGGGCCAAGTGATATGAGAGAATCCCAGCACGAATCTACGGTAGAAATTAGCAAGACCCAGAAAGCTGCGAAGCTCTGTTATAGTAGTCGGGGCTGGCCAATCCCGAATGACTTGGATATTGGCTGGATCCACATGCACCCCCTTTTCATCAATAATGTATCCCGGATATTGAACCTGGGTCATGCCAAACGTGCACTTCTCCAAATTGGCACACAACTTGTGTTGCCGCAGTGTTTGGAGGACTTGTCGGATGTGATGAAGGTGCTCTTCCCAAGTCTTGCTGAAGATCAGAATGTCATCCAAGTACACCACTACGAATGAGTTGGTGAATGGCCGCAAGATGTTGTCCATCATCCTCATGAAGGTTGCGGGCGCATTCGTCAACCCGAAAGGCATGACCAGCCTTTCAAAAAGGCCTTCCTTAGCTTTGAAGCCAGTCTTCCACACGTCAGAGGGTTCAATTGGTACCTGGTGATATCCAGACTTCAGGTCGATCTTACTGAAATATTTGGCACCTTGGAGTTGGTCCGGAAGGTCATCAATCCGTGGGATTGGGTACCTATTCCGGACAGTGATCTTGTTCAGCGCCCGATAGTCAATACAGAGTCTCCACGTCCCATCCTTCTTCTGTACCAACACGATCGGGCTCCCACAGGGCGATGAACTTGGTCTGATGTGACCTTTCTGCAACAGCTCCCGAATCTGCCTCTTGATTTCATCATTTTCCAGAACAGAGCGTCGATAGATCGGTCCATTGGGTAGTGGCGCACCTGGGGTCAGATCAATCGGGTGCTTGACCTGGCAGTGCAGAGGAACCCCTGTGGGTGAGGTGAAGATGTCCCCGTGCTCCTCCACGACCTTATCCATTTGTTGTTGTCGTGCAGAGGGGCCCTGTCTGGAGGTCGTGGCCACAGTCTTCTTCTTGCCCTGGGGGCGGATCATCAGGAAAACGAATTTCCTGTTTTGGGAAATGAGCTTACTGCATTGTTTTGCAGTAACCAAAGAGATAGTCGTAGGAGGTGGTACCTCTGGTATCCTGTACAACTTATTTCCCAAAGTAATAATAACGGCACGAGGTCGAGACTCATACACAGCATGACGCTTCCACAAGTATGGTTGTCCTAATAATACATCAGAAACATCAATAGGAGCAACGTCACATAATACCTCATTCGTGAAGGGCTTGATGCTATAGGGAAGGCGACACTGTCGGCTGACGCGAAGATCTCGTCCTTGGTGAAGCCACCCGATGGTGTATGGATGTGGGTGAGCTGTGGTCGGCAAGCCCAACCGCTTCACGGCGTCTGCTGAAATGAGGTTCTTTTGGCTCCCATTGTCGACAATGGACTGTACAGGGGAGCCCTTTACCCACATCTGGGAGTGGAAGAGACGTTCCTCCTCCTCTGGATCTTCCGGTTCCTCCTTCTGGACCTTTGTAGTGGCAACGGTGGCGTTGGGCTCCGCATCAATAATCTGTTTCCCTTTTTCATTCCCCTTTTCAGGTTCTGATTCGGAGTCGGAGCATGCATCTGACTCAGAAGCCCTCATCTCGGCCACTAGCGGCTGCTTGGCCCGACACTCACTTGTGTTGTGAGTGGAGCTCTTATGGAACTCACACCACTTTCCCGTGTCCTTCTTTGGCTTTGCGGTGTTGTTCTTTTCTTGTGGCTTTGATGGGTTGTCTTTAGCCGCCATGCCTTGGCTCTGTCCTTTGTTCTGCGGTTTGGAAGCACCTTTTCCTTGCTTTTGATTCACAGATCCAAAGTCTCGCTTCTTCTGTTTGAATTTCTGCTCAATCTTGGCGGCATACCGGTATGCCGTACCAAGCGAGGAGATGTCGAGGAACTCCATTTCCTCCTGAATGTATCTGTGCAGACAGCTGCGATACTTTAGCACCAAATGTTTCTCTGAATCTTTGATACCCAACTTTGTGCGCAGGGTATGGAACAGATTCGTCGGCTCGTGCACATCTTGATCCCTTTGTTGTCGCAGCGTGGTCCATTGTATGTACTTGTCCTCATAGCTCCCCACGGGATAGTACTGTTCCTTGACGGCGTCTGGGAAAGAATTCCAAGTTGGTACGGCCGAGAACAGAGAGGGTTCTGTCTGGTCCTTGTTCTCACAGTAGGTTTCCCACCAGTCCTTAACATGGGGGGTAGCTTTGAGGAGTGCAAAAATAATCTTCTCCCGGTCTGAAAAGTCATGAACGGAGAAATATCCTTCTAATAGATTCAACCATCTATCTATGGCATCTGCGTCTATTTGACCCTCAAATATGGGAATGTCAAAATTTACTTGTACCTTAAAGGGAGTCGCAACTCCGGAGTGGCTACTGGATGCAGATGCGCCGCCGGTGGGCAGCCGTTGAAGGATCTGAGCAAAGCTATCCATCATCGCGTTCCTTTGTTTTTCGAGGGCCTCCTCGAGCAATATTTTGATAGGATCTCCTGCTCCCTCATCTTTCTTTTCGTCCCCCATGGGTGTCCGTCGAGTTTTGCGAGGTTGATCTTGCAAAGGTTCCACCAGATCAAGCCCTAACTCCTTATACCCCGACCTCGTTGGGGACATGCAAAGAAGGATCGACGGACGCTACGATGCAACGTCGGATTTATGCGGGAACGCAACGGAATAAAACACATAACCATAAATACGGAGAGATGCGGCGGAAATAACACTTCATTTCATTAATATCAAAGAACTGAAATTTGCTTCTGAGACAATGGAAATAAAACTAGCTAGAATTTCTCTTGTGAAAAAAAAAATGATTAATGTTTATCACTCTGCCTTCAAAACTAGCGATGCTGGTCTATGTTGCTGGTTTATTGATATGGTCTGATGGTCTTTTTATATTTTTGACATATCACACTCCTCACATGATTAGCATTTTTCTCTGTTCAAGGATTTTGGGTACTTTAATTTGTATTTGGAACAATGGACGTCAATACTCTATCTGTTGCTTTACTATTCTACATACTACTATTTCACTTTCTTATAGATGCCTCGGGCATATTTGGATGCTTTCTCGGATTGTCGATAATCTCCATGTGGACCGTTACTGGGTTTTATATCAAGTCCCTGTATGTGACATGGGGTATTTTTCTATCACTGTCTGGGGTGGGACTTCCACTTTTCTGGATGGATATTTGGGTTCCAATCTTCAGATGTGAAAATGTAATAACTTCATGGACTGTTTTTACTTCATATAATATATTCAAAACAGTGTTTTTTCTCTTGTGAAAAAAAAATGATTAATGTTTATCACTCTGCCTTCAAAACTAGCGATGCTGGTCTATGTTGCTGGTTTATTGATATGGTCTGATGGTCTTTTATATTTTGGACATATCACACTCCTCACATGATTAGCGTTTTTCTCTGTTCAAGGATTTTGGGTACTTTAATTTGTATTTGGAACAATGGGCGTCGGTACTCTATCTGTTGCTTTACTATTCTACATCTTTATATCTACTTTCATGGGCTTTGTTTTTACTTCATATAATATCTTCACACTTTCATGGTATTTTACTTCTCTGTTGCAGGGTTTTGGGTACTTTAATTTGTATTTGGAACAATGGACGTCGGTACTCTGTCTGTTGCTTTACTATTCTACATACTGCTATTTCACTTTCCGCAATGAATTTGTTTTTTGCTTCATTGTTGCAGGGTTTTGGGTACTTTAATTTGTATTTGGAACAATGGACGTCGGTACTCTGTCTGTTGCTTTACTATTCTACATACTGCTATTTCACTTTCATGGACTGTTTTACTTCATATAATATCTTCACTTTCATGGACTGTTTTACTTCAACATTGTAGAAAGGTTTGGGTACTTTAATTTGCATTGGAACAATGGACGTTGGTACTCTGCTCCCCATTTGCTTCCTAAATACCATCACTCTTTACTTTCATGGGTACATTTACTTCATATATTATCTGCAGCAATCGT
This sequence comes from Pinus albicaulis, assembly GCA_034641835.2. Lineage (NCBI taxonomy): Eukaryota > Viridiplantae > Streptophyta > Pinopsida > Pinales > Pinaceae > Pinus > Pinus albicaulis. The sequence continues at coordinate 1,022,656,306 of CM076583.1, read as the reverse complement.
TTCTCGTCTTTTAAAATTTTAATTTTTTTTTAAAATTGAACCCTCTGTCGGTCTACCAATGCCTTGTAGACGTCGGAAGCTGCGACAACCCGACAACGTCGGAAGAGGCGTGTAAACGTCGGAAGAGCGGCGTTCCAAACGTCGGACCACTGTCGTCGAATTCTGACATCTTCCAGGCGATCGGAGAGGTGACGTCAACGTCCGGACCAGGTTTGAGCAGATTTTGACGATTTACAAGCGTCGGAAGAGCGACGCCAAAACGTCGGACCACGTTTAGTCGGAACTACGACGGTTTATAAGCGTCGGAAGAACGACGTCCAAAACGTCGAACCACATTTCACCGGAAGTGCGACAGTTTACAAACGTCGGAGGCGCGACGGTTTGTGAGACGTCGGAAGAGTGACGCCTGTTCGGAACGACGGAAGAAGTGTCGATAGTGTGACACTTTTTACTTGCGTCGGAACGGCGACGGCATGACAAACCACAGTTTGTCCGCCCCCGAACTGTCGCTCTTGCGACGACTATGTGTCTGAATAGCGACGAATTGGCCGTCGGAATTTCCGCCAAATTCTCTAGTGCCATTTTCAAACCCTTATAAAATTTGTGCTAGTATTTTTTGATGATATACTAATCTATAGTAGGTCTTGGAAGGATCATGTTCAACATGTTGACAAGGTGCTCAAACTATTGCAGGAGAAACAATTATATGCAAAATCATCCAAATGTTCCTTTGGAGTACAAGATGTGGAATATCTGGGTCATATTGTATCTCACGAGGGTGTTAAGGTAGACCCTAACAAAATTAAAGCCATTAAGGAATGGAAAGTCCCCACAATTATAAAACAATTGCGAGGATTTCTCAGTTTAACAGGGTATTATCGTAAGTTTGTTAAGAATTATGGGAGAATAGCAGCACCTCTAACCAAATTATTGAAGAAAGATGCATTTTCATGGACTCCTGAAGCAACTAAGGCCTTTAAACATCTTAAAGAGGCTACGCCAGACTTCAAAAAAACCTTTATTATGGAATGTGATGCCTCAGAAAATGGAATTGGTGCTGTTTTAATGCAAGAAGGAAGACCCATTGCTTTTGAAAGTCGTCCAATCAAAGGAAAGTATTTACAAAAATCTATTTATGAGAAGGACATGTTAGCAATACTACATGCACTAAATAAATGGTGACCTTACCTAATGGGAAGACACTTCAAGATAAAAACTGATCATGATAGTCTTAAACAATTTTTGGAACAAAGACTATCTTTAGAAGAGTAGCAAAAATGGGTCACAAAGATGTTGGGTTATGACTTTGAAATAATCTACAAAAAATGGAAGATAAATGTTGTTGCAGATGCACTCTCAAGAAAAAATGAAGAGGTGGAAGCATTGCTTTGTGCTATTTCTATTATCCAACTAGATTGGATAACCAAAGCAAGGGATGAATGGAAGAGGGATGAAGAAGTGTGGACACTCATTCAAAAGTTGCAGCAAGATCCTAGTACATCTGATACATTTATTTGGAAAAATGTTTCCTTATGGTACAAATATTTCTTATATCTTTGTAACAATTCCCAACTAAAACAAAATATTCTTTTGGAATTGCACACTTCCTCCTTTAGGAGGACACTCAGGATTTTTTTAAAATTACCACAGGGTGAAGAAAGAATTTTTTTGGGTTGGCCTTAAATCTAATATTCAAAAGTTTGTGGCGGAATGTTTGGTTTTCTAGCAAAATAAAGTTGAGACAATTAAGACCCCGGGTCTTCTGCAACATTTATCCATTTCAAGTCAATGTTGGGAGGACATTTCAATGGATTTTATCACAGTTTTACCTAATTTCAAAGGAAAGAGTGTCATCATGGTGGTAGTTGATAGACTTACCAAGTATGCACACTTTTGTGCATTATCTCATCCATTTAAAGCAAGTACAGTTGCTACTGCATTTATGGAAACAATTCAAAAACTACATGGAAATCCAAAGGTTATTGTGAGCGACAGAGATCCCATTTTTACTGGAAATTTTTGGATAGAGTTATTTTCTTGTTTGGGTACTCAATTAGCTCATAGCTCATCTTATCATCCTCAATCTGATTGTCAAACTAAGATAGTGAATAAATGTTTGGAAGGATATCTTCGTTTTTTTGTATATGATAAACAAACACAATGGGTCAAGTGGTTACATCTCCCTGAATGGTGGTATAACACTTCCTTCCATACTGCAGCAAAAATGACCCCATTTATGGAAATTTATGGATATCATCCACCGTCCATCACATAATCTTTAAGATAAAATTCTAAGGTTCAAGCAGTGGAAGATCACATCGAGCATCAACAAGAATTTCTCCAACTCTTAAAGGATAACCTAAATTTGGCACAAAATCGAATGAAAAAACAGGCATATCAACATCGCAGTGAGAGAAGTTTTGATGTAGGAGACTGGGTATTTTTACGGCTACAACCATACAAACAAATGTCCCTAAAGCAAGCTAATAAGGATAATAAATTATCACCAAAGTACTATGGTCCTTACAAGGTGTTTCAAAAGATTGGTACTGTGGCATACAAATTGGAGCTTCTTGCTTCTTCGCGAGTGCATCCAATTTTCCATGTTTCATGCTTAAAGAAGGTTATAGGTGAAAATATTCCAGTTCAAACAATATTTCCAAAACTTGATGAGGAAGGAAAAATCATATTGGAACCTGATGCGGTCATAGAAACAAGAACTCGACAGCTAAGAAAGTGATCAATTTCAGTGTATCTCATCAAGTGGAAGAACTTACCCACTGAAGATTCTACATGGGAGGGTGAGAATTTTATACAGAAGAACCCAGATCTACTCAAGCATTGAGGACAACACCTTTTTGAAGGAGAGGGGCATGTTAGGTCCCTATATTAATAGTTTATCCCCTTATTGTTATTATTGTAGCCCCCTTATTGTTATTATTGTAGCCCCCTTTAACCCCAATATTGTTATTATTGTGCCCTAACATTGTTATTGTTAGGTCGGCTAGGATTACATTCTGGCCCCACTAGGATTACATTGTGGCCCCATGGACTCCTATATATAGAAAGGAGGTTTTGTCATTTGTATCAATCCAAGAATTGTTCATTCATGTAATGTATTGGAGGTTGCCCCCTCGAAGTGGCTTATTTCTAAGGCGTTGATATATCTTTTTTCTATTTTTGGAGCTAGTTTCACAACACCTTTCCTGTTCATCCCCATCAATTAATTGATCATCATATCACCCTTCTGATGTAAGAAAGGTTATAAAATTTTCATCATCATTGAATACTCTCCAATTATATCAAGAATAGATGGGAAAAAAATAAATTATATAAAAAATCTATTTGGACTATAATGCTCTGAAGGAATAAGTCTGGATGCTACATTAGCTAGAAGGTCTACGCTTGCATTTTTAATTATTAGAATAGATGAAATATTGAATGCTAAAAAATGTGACGTAAGAGATTGTACTAACGACTAGTCATGTTTAAGATGACCAGAAATACAATGCATAGTATTTCTTACATATTTGACAATTATTTCAGAATCACCATATACCTGGAGGTATTTGACAGCAAGGTCAATTTCTTTGTATAAGCCTTGGACCAGTTCCTCATATTCTGTAGTATTATTTGTGCATTCAAATTCAAGCATGCATGTGAGCATTGTCTTTTCTCCTTCCAGATTAATTAGTATACAACCAACTCTTACACCTTCAATAGATTTTGATCCATCGAAGTATAATGTCCAAAACAAAGTTTTAATACAAGTTTTATTTATGATACTTATACATTTGGAAGAGTCGGACTGAGAAAAAAATTCAACTTGAGAATTAATTGAGTTGGTGAGAAATGGAGATTTTTGAGCATTAAAATTTCCCAAAAAAATATTGAGCAGAGTAATTTCTGAGAATGTTATTAGTAAAATCCATAGGTTCTTTCTCATCTTAGAATTCAGTTACTGACTATTTCATGTTTTTTTCACGGTCTAATCGGATTTAATTTGGCTTACCATTATAGGGCAGCCACATATGAGACCAATCAGTGGCAAAATAACCATGAAGCTTTTCTAACAAATCTCTACTTAGGATTAAACTATAAAATTTAGGGATATCAACAACCTAAAATATCAATCACTTGATGAAATTTTGAATTGGATTCTAGTCTGAAGAGGACTTCACAATGTGTACTGCAAGATTTTGAGGAGCAATGTTCAAATTCAAACAAACATAATATGGCATGATATTTGAAGAGGCTCCAGAGTCAACTAGACAATTATGCACATTTTTTTTAAATACTTCAAAAGATAAAGGAAGGGAGGAGTATGCAAATTATATATGTCTTCGATTAGAATAACATCATTTGCATAAATTTTTTCAGGTGGATCACTAGGAGGTTTTCCAACTTCTTTTGAAGCTTTGGAAGTAACAGTCGTAGGTAAGGGTGAAGCAGGGACTACATTAAGTTTTTTGAGTAAAATTTTCTACTGCTGTTTTAATTTTCTCAAGTCATGTATGGAGATATTTTCCTTTAATTTCTTCACGCCTTCCACTATATTATATTCGCTGGTATCTGAGACAACTAGGGTCTTTTATGTAGATGGAAGAGTATAAGAAGTTGGACTTGTTATTTTTGTGCCGCATACAAGGCCACTATTATTATTGTTGTGCCCTTAAATTAGTATTGTTATGTAGGCCTTGATTATATTGTGACCCTTTATACTCATATATATGGTCATAGAGGTCTCCTCATTTGTATCATCCAATAATTGTTCATTTATGTTACGTAAAAGGAGGTTTTCCCCTCAAAGTAGTTTATTTTCAAGTCGTTGATTTATATTTTCTTCTATTTTGTGATATGGTTACATAAAAATTCATTATTGAGCTCAATCAGAAACATATTCTACATGTATTCTTTCCATAAAAAAACACTTTCATCCTAATCAGATTCAAATTATCCCAAAAACCTAAGTTCATTTCCTACCATATAATTCAAACAATAATTACCAGTACCACAAGAGTATCTACTGATCATACTTCAACTTCATCTAATTTAATGTATTCACTGCAAAGAAAATATTCAAATCAAGTTCATAAAATAACTAATCAATTTTCTATCATTATATAAAGTTTTCAAATAAAATTTCATGAGTATTCATTAGTTCAACATCACATTCAGTGGCCAACTCCCTCTTAATCTGAGACATATTCTATTGTGATCATTTCGAGCTCTCTCTAAAGCTAACATAAGTATTTTTTTTTTTTATCCGCCCCTGCTTTGATAAAACATATCATATTTTCTCCATATGATCCCATAAGGGCCTTCTTAAATTATGAGACTTCTTCAAATTATTGAAAACTGGAGCAAAAACATGATCTCCCTCTTACCTGGAAAATCTTTTATTCTCTCATCTCTAGGAACAAACATGAATATTTCAAATTTTATTATCTTCTCTGCTCCCTCTTAAGCTAAAATATTTGAATCTTGATTTTGGTATAGACCCTTTTGTCACAATCTTTGTTTCTTTATTTCAGTTTTTCTCCCTATGTTTCTAGAGCCATTGGCAACCTTCAATATGCACCTACAATCCTCACTAATAGGCCATGTAAGAATAAATTTTGAGACGATTGTTAGCTCCCTCTTGATCTTGGCCTTCTTTCATCAAATTTATACATAATGTCATCATGATGCCATATATTCTTCAACATAAACGACCAATTCAAGGTTTTTCTGCTTGCTAGGGTTTAAAAACCCTAGATTTTAAATTTCATACTAAATTGTCAAAATCCTAGAATCAACATGCCCTTCACAGATCCAACATTTTCAATAATCAATAAAGAGATTCCAATGATGATACTGTTTCTCTAAAGCATTAAAGCAATAGTATTTTCGTCATAAGATCTTGGACTTCATTTCAATGTACAAAGAATAAATTCATAATTATTAAACAATATATGGAATATATCTTTCCTAGCATCAACACTTTCTCTGCGATAAAACCTTCAATGTATTCAATCGTTTGTGTCCTTGACCTATCATAATGCAAGTTTTTCGAATGAATTTATCAAAAAAAAAAACTTAAAACTTCTAATCTTTAAGAGGGGCCCAACCGTTCCTCTTTTTGTCATTTGACTTTTCAGGGCGATAAATTCTATATTCTCCATGGGTTTTCAGCGTCGGAATTTTGACAAGTCATGAGGAGGATGTCTTCTTCGAAAACAAATTTTCCCATTAAACCTTCTTGATCATGTAATAAAATCATTTTCTTTGGGTTCCTTAATATTTAATTTAGCTTTGAGTCTTGATTCTTTTGGTGTACAAGTTGTCCATAGTTCATCCAAGGATGGAGTACCCTTTCTAGCATAAATTCCACTAGCAAAGCCATCCCATTGATCAAGTAGCCCATTTATTGTTGTGGCTACCAATTTTGATTCAACGACTGATTCACCCATGCCTTAAAGTTGGTCCCTTATTTGTGCTATCTTCATAAAAAAGGAGGTCATAGATTCACCCTTATCCATCATCACATCATGAAGTTTATTCCTTAATGATATATTTTGAACCGTGTTAGTAATTGTATATATATTGAATAACTTATCATACTCTTCATTTGATGTGGTCAATTCTAATACAATTGGAATTAAATGGTCCTTGACAAATTCAAATAGACTTCTTTTAACCTTGACCTCATGCTTCCTAAACTTCACTTTCCCTGCAACATCTTTTTAAGCTGGTTAAGTTTCTTGACCTTTGACATATTAAAGGACATCATGTTACTCTAAAACCAAATCAATTTTCTTTGTCAATGCCTTGAAATTGGATGTTCCTTCAAGTTTGTTACTTTCCTTGCAAGAAGAAGCCATTTGTTCACAACCTTTAGACATAGGTAAATGAGGATAAAAGTCTTCGTTTCAAGAGTAAGTAGATGAAGAGAGACTTCCTTCTTGTTCCTTCTTGAGAGAGAGAGAGAGAGAGAGAGAGAGAGAGAGAGAGAGAGAGAGTCACAAAATTGTGATCTTCAACTTCTTTACTTTACCAAAGCTTTGATACCATGTTGAAAAATATAATTCAATGGATACAAGAAGTGTTTATGAACTATGGTAATTACTTGTGAATACATATTATATTTATTTTATCTTCATCAAGCAATAATACCTCATAAATTCAACCAATAACCATGAAAGGAAAGAAAATATCACAATGTGTGTTTGAAAGAGAATAGAAAGTGATAAGTGAATGTTTAAAATGAAAAGTTTCAAGTGTATTTTATATTCAAGGTATCTAAGAGACATGTCTCTTTTTAAATTAGATCACATCTCTTTGTAAACTAAATTATAGTAAGTCCGCACATTTACAGTTTTACTCATATTTGTTAAAGTGTTGAAGAACACGTAAATAATGGTGGGAAGTAACTCTTGGTAAGTATATTTATTTACATCTTGTTCCTACCCCATATTTTATGAAAATATTTGGTTAAATTATGGTGGGTTTGCTGATTTCCTTTCTTTTACTTTTCTTTCTTCTAATTAAAAAGCTTTTTTTTTTGTGTTTTTACATATTATGATAAACACATCAAGGATTATGAAGAGAGACCATAGATACATTCTTTAACAAAAAAATCCCATCCATGGCCAATGAATCTATCAATAACCCTCAAAATCCATTAGAGGAGTTGTTTATGTAGTTAGAAGCACAAGTCACAAATATGAACCATAATGTGAGCCTCCTCATGGAATCCATAAATAATAATTTTTGGCTATTTAGAGAAGTTGGAAGTTAAAATATGAAGGTTGGATTAGAGGGGAAATCAATAATTCAGGAATAGAATGAGATGGAATCTATGAAATAACCCAAAAAAGCATCAATTGTTGGGTGTCATGAATCATTGACAGTCCCTATTCAAAATGGAAGAAAAGGTCAACATCAAGCCATATCAACATGAGATGATTGTTTGAAGTTTGATCATTGGTTACAAGAATTAGAAGTTTATTTTAGTGTTCATCATATAGAGGAAAAACATGATATTTCACTTGCTCGGTTGAAATTAGAGGGCCATGCCTAACTTGTTGGGAAATCTACATGGATACATTGAGGTTGGAGGGAGATCCTCTAGTAACTAAATGGGATGACTTCAAAAGCCTCATAAAGTCACAATTTTACGATATGGGGAATGTAGAGGACTAGTGGATCTAGTGGCATTACACCAAGCAGAAGTAGGGGCAACGTGTATAAGAGTACACCATAGAATTTAGAAAGATATCCATATTGTTGGGTATCTCTCCAAATAATATAGACATAATCGTTAAGTGTCTAGGGGGTCTACATACCCATTGCAGAAGTAAGTGATGTTATGCACGGTTATATTAGTGAATGGGGCTTGTGTACAAGCACAATACCTAGAAAACATAGGCCAAAAGAAAGGGAAATCAAGTGGATCCAAGCAGAAAAAGCACCAAGAGTCTTCCAAGGAGGGGAAGAAGTATTGGAAGGGGGGATGGAAAAAATATGGCATCCACAACACACCAGTACAAATATCCCAACAACCACTACAATAATTGTAACATTGATGATAATATAGAGGGGAATTTCTAGAAGTTGCATCAATAGCTTAGCAAAAAGAAAAAAAAGAAAGATTGAGATAATATTAATCTCATGTACAATCATTTCAGAAACCATTTTGAAAGAAGCTTAGAAGTGGATGAGAATATCATATGTACATAAGTGTAAAATGAGGTGAATATGAGTATCCTTCATTAAAAAGAAGAGAAGAAACTGACCATACTCTTCCATATAAATATATATGTCAAGAAGACAAATATTGATGCTCTATTTGACTCGGGATCACAAGAAAATCTGATTGTAGAAAATATAATAAAAAAATAGGATTGGAAGTTCAAGATCATCCAAGCCCATAACTATTAGGTTGGGTAAATAAGGATGTGGAAATAAAGGTAACAAAATAGTGAAAAATTAGATTTGATATCAATTGTAATTTTATTATTTAATTCTAACTAGATGTAGTTCACATTGATGTATGTGGAGTGTTGTTTGGAATTCCCTATATGTGCATGCAAGATGAAATCGTCATTCATAGAGGCATCTAGTACCACCCCATCAAGGATGATAAATCCTTCACCACCAATGTGCATAAGGGAAAGTACAAAATTTCACTTGTAAGTTACAACGAAGCTAAGAAACTGATCAATTCTACCAAGAAGTATGTTTTACTATTTTTAAGAGAAAACCACTCTGTAGAAGAGTCAATGAGAGAAAATTCATGCATGGAGGGATGTATTAAGAAATATAAATAATGAATTTAATAGTTGCTAAAATCATACAAGGATGTGTTATGGGAGCCTAAAGGAATACCACCCAAGAGGGAAGTGGAGAATGGTATCCGACTATTGATGGACTCACCATTGCTAAATATTTTTGGGTTATACAGGCAGTTCATTATAAAATAAAGTGAGGTAAAGAAGTAGTTGCAACAACTTGTGGAATAGGGTGTCATTCAAAAAATTCTACCTCACCATGTGGGTCACCCATCATCATTGTGCTAAATAAGGAATACTCTTAATAGATGTGTATTGATTACAAGGAATTAAAAAAAAATATGCTCAAGAACAAGAACCCCATACCTAGGATAAATGATCTATTGGATCAATTGTGGAAAGAAAAATACTTCACCAAGCTATACCTAAAGTCTATATATCACTAGGTTTGAGTCAAAGAATAATATTCTTGGAATACTACCTTCAAAACCAAGAAAGGTTTGTATGAGTAGCTAGTCATGTTGTTTGGCCTATGAAATGCACTACCTAATTTTATGAGGTTAATGAATGATGTATTGCACCATTTTGTTTTATAGATTCATTTTTTAGTATCTATTTGGATTATATATCTGTATATAATACTATCTAGGAGGAGCACATCTCCTATTTCATGCAAGTGCTAGAGACATTAAAAAGGCACCAATTTCTAGAAAATCTCAAGAAGCGTGAGTTTTCACAACAATATTTGGTGTATTTGGGGTATGTGATAGATGGAGTGTAATTGGAGGAGAGTAATTGGAGGAGAGATATATATATATCCTACCAAGATAGATACCATCATGAAGTGGCCAATTCCTACTAATGTTCTAAGGTTGGGATATTTTTTGTGGAAACATAATACCTGAGGAAATTCATATCCTCATTTTTAGTGGTAGTGACACCACTTCATGTCATAAAAAAAAGTGGAAAGAGTTTCTAGTGGGGAAAGGATCAACAAGGGCCTTGAGGATTTGAAGAAGTAGATCAGTCAAGCACTGGTTATGGCATTACCAAACTTGCAAAAATCTTTCAAAGTGGATACAAATGCGAGTAGGTATGTTATGGAAGTGGTCTTGATGCAGGGAGGAAGGCCTATATGCTACCATTTTGAAGTGTTTCATGGGGAAATTATTAACTACCCTACCTGTGACAAGGATCTCTATGCCTTGGTGCAAAATATGAAGAAGTGGAAACACTATTTGATGGGAAAGGAGATAGTAATCCAGATAGATCATTAGCCATTACAATACTTGTAGGCTAAGAGAAAGCTACAATAGATTAGGCATTACAAGTGGATGGGGTTTTTATAGTAGTTTCATTTAGTGATCAAGTATAATAAGTGTTGCACAAACAAGTTAGTAAACATGCTTTCAAGGCCACCCACATCAAATATAAGAACCTTGGGAACTTTGATGCACATGGAGCCTTTCACCCATGATGCATATAGAGATGCATATTTAGAGGATGAGGACTTTAAGGATGTGTTTCAATGGTCGTGGAGCTAGATTCATGCACATGATGGTGACAACACACTTTATACCATCTATAGGATGGGTTACTCTATATATTGGATAAGTTATGTGTTCCTGAAGGTGAGTGATTTTAATTGATTCGAGAGGCTCATACCTCCAAGGTTCTAGAGAACTTTGGTGTATGGATGGCAATGTAAATTCAAATGTATGTGTATTGGCCCAAGATGTAAGGATAGGAAACTAGGTTCATAAGGGATGCATGCTTTGTTGTACTACAAAGCCTAGTAACAAGAAGCATGATCTATATCATCCCTTTATTATACCCACTTGTCCTTGAGAAAATAATACCATGTAATTTGTGGTAGGTTTACGAACAAACAATAAGGAACATGAATATTTGTTCTTGGTCATTAAAAAATTTAGCAAGACATGTGTTCTAATTTCTTATAGGAAGCCCATTCGTAGGAAAGAAGCAATGAAATTAGTTTTTGGATAGGTCTAGGTGCACTTTTGGATATCTAGGAGCATCATTTTAGATAGGGATACAATATTTCTCAATGAATTTTGGACTACATTGTGGGAGAAGATCGACATGAATTTTAAAGACACTTACAACATTCCATCCATAGACATATGGGAAAATAGTAGTCAATATAACTTTGGTGCAAATTTTGAGGGGTTACAATAAAAAGAATTTGAAGATCTGGGATGAATATATGGTATACATAAAATACTCTTATAATAGAGAAGTCCACTCTTTTATTGGCAAGTCCCCATTTGAAACTTTTTTGGGATATTTTCCACCTTCACCTTGGATATTGCATATGGTTAGAAAGGAGGATTTAGGAAGGATATTATAGGGGATTATTTAAGGGAAAAAAATGTTGAGAAGATTAGGAAAATTCATATATATTTATAGGAGACACTACAAAAATTCACGAGAAAAAAAAAGGCTAGGCATGATCAACATAGAAAATATAGGTCATTCAAAGTTGGAGACAGAGAATGGTTACAGGTGAACAAGGAGAGGCTACATGATCCTAGTAAGAAAAAAAAGGCTCTGGAATATGTTCCCTTTGAGATACAAGAAAATGAGGGAGATAACACCTATAGAATCATTTTAAACCCATACATTAACATTTACTCAATGGTGAATGTATATAATCTTAAAATCTAAGATCTTTCCATGCTAGACTGAGAAGAGGAAAAAGTCTTCCCATTTGTAGAGGATTTGGAACCAGATGCTCGAGAAGCGTTGAAAGATGATACAATTTTAAAAAAGAGATCCAAAAATACAAGACAAGGGTAGGATGACCTTTGGAAGATGGGTTTGAAAGGAAAAAATTCTTGAAAGGCTAAATGGTACACATAAGAGAAGGTCGGGGGAAAATTTTCTCACCTCATTTAGTAGAAGCTATTGGGAATCAAAAGCATCCATAAATGGGGAGGTGTCATACATATTGATCATTATGTTTTTTTTTCATCCATATTTATGCTTTCATAGTGGAAAAAGTGAAGGAATTGACTCATAGGACCATTTTTACCGACTGGTCAAAGTTCAGAAAATTGGAATCTAAAGACTTCCAGAAGCAGTTTGAGGCATCAAATGGAATTTTTTCGGGGTAAAAATTTGCTACTTAAGTTTCACAGCTATACACATGGATACCTTTGCAATGGAATGCTAAAAAAGTGTTGTCTTTGATGTCAAAGAGTGTTGTCATTAAAGTCAAAGGCGGTTAGTGATTCTTCAATCCATGCTATTTTTTTATGTTATTAGTAAGTTGATTCTTAGCTAAGGTCAAGGATGGAGCGTGTATTTGGAGTTATTTTTGATACATAAGATTATATTATATGTTCCTGTGAAGTACTTAGATGGATATCCCTCAGAAATACCTTTCCAATAATATACGGCACTTTGCAAAACACTTCAGGGATCAAAAGGAATTTTAATACATAATATCAACTCAAATATTCTTGCGAAGTGCTTAGCTGGATAGCCTTCATAAATGACTTTCCAATGGTATATGTAACTTTGCAAAACACCTCAGGGATAAAAGGTTATGGTAGTTTAAAGTTTGTTAGGGTTCCACTTGGACTTGATAATGCACCATACAAGCCACGTGGCATAGGTGATATCATCATGACGTTAGCACAAAGATTACCTTGGATAGATAATTCGTGATTCCATAGTAGATAGAGTTCCATAAATTTGGCACCGAAATTTATTTTTTAAATTTAAATTTGGTTCTCACAGAAACTTGGCACTCAAGGAACTTGGAAGAGAAATTTGGCAGTTTGTCAAATTTTCCATTTTTGAAAAGTTAGAACATCGATAAACTGTAGTATAGACACTAGAATTGCAATTAAAATGGACTAATAAATTCAAAAGAGAAAATTTTAAAATGATATTTTTACAAAGAACATGATTTTTACAGGCAGATAAAAAAATAATGTTGTTAACAACTAGAGAACATTGGAGTTGAAGCAATGGCAATTTGGAGCGGTGTTAGATTTTTGAATTTTTCCACTTCCAAATTGATGGTTGTCGATGAAAAGAACCCTATAGAACTCTGCATAAGATGGTGCGGGAGACTAGATTTGTTCCTATGCAATCATAAGCTCATTGGAACAAGGAATCAAGCCATCATGGGTTCTGTTTGCAGAGTCTTGATTGTTTTTGAGTGAAAATTGCATGAAGTAACCCATGATGGAGGACACAATAGATCAATGACACTACATAGATAAAGGTTTATATATTTTTTCGGATCTGCATGGTGGAAATTGATCTATGGAATGGTGAAGTTGTCTGCACCCGGAAGTAATTTGTGCAGGGGGAGTATTGTGAAAAGATTTTGCAAAAATATTTTATGCAACTCCAAGAAACCCTATTACCCTGAAAAGTTTGTTAATGGGTTAGCTCTAGGGAGGGAGACACCAAAGGTAGGGGATCTAATGAAAAAATATATTGGTTATGAGGGTCATCAACCATATATAGAAGCAAAGGATTATTTTTCAATTTTGTGTGAAAACCCTAGACGGGAATTCGGTTCTTATAGGGGTTCAAGTTGTGGATTTGGTGGACTTTTTGAATGAGAAGATATAAAATAAGTTTGGTATTATTTTGAAGTTGCAAAGTGTGATTTATGCGGGTAGATCACTCCAAGATGTTATCAAGTTTTAATACTGTGGCATCGAACAAAATTCCTCCATCATCATTAATATTTGGTTACGGGGGAGGCTCTCCTAGAACTAGTAACCCTAAGGGACCAACCTCATTTAAGGATGTTGTGAAAATAAAGGAAGAGACAAAAAAATATAATCCCAACCTTAATATCCCTAGAAATTACATCATGGAACAAATGAATCAGGTTTCGACAATGGTAGTTAACCTTCCAGAAGTTACCGAATTGTTCTCCACCCTCCAATCCCAGGAATTTATATGCATATTTAACAGATTATGGCCCAAATAAAAGGATCTACATCAATGGGTATATTCCAATTGGACCTCAAATTGTGAAATTCATTTATATTCCATGCATTTTTTTTTTGTACAATTTGATACATTGAAGGATAAATTGTAGTTTTCCTTAAATGAGGGTCCATGATTTGGGGGTAGCGCAGGCCTTTTATAACCCCATGGTTTCCAGGTTTTGATGAAAATACAATGGTGGTTTCCAAAATACCAGTTTTAAAACATGGAATTCTGACGTTGTATTTGTCTTCAAAATAGACATATACAAAATTCATGTTCATGGGAAAATAAAGATCCAAAATGAAAAAAGAAACAACCCCAAAAGATAAAGGAATGGCAGTTCCCAGAGCAACATTTATCATATGAAGAGGATGATGAAAAATGCATAATTATATAAATATGGATGCTCATAATCCACAATGAATATTAGTGTACATATGGGCTGAGCAAAGAGGATCAATGATTCAAAGTTCAAAATTAATTGAAATGGAAAAAACTATAGTTCTAGTGTAGCAAGAGAAGAAAACTCCCACTGAAAAAGAGACAAGAGGAATTAAAATATCCTATGCATCTAAGAGTCGGAATTAAACAATGAGGTTTCTTTGAAGGCGGAATATTATCAATTGGAAATTGTAACTGCCACTCCCAATCAAGAATTTTGGTGAAAAGTAGAGAAAAATAAAGGTATAAAAGGGTAGCTAAGTGTCTTTACACTTAGCCCCAAAATGTAATTTTTATAGCTATATTTTTATTTTATTGTGTTTTGGGTGTCAACCATTTTGGATGGTATGATCGAATACTTTTTAGCATATGCAAAATGTAACTTTTTTCTATGAATAAAATTATGATTTTTTCTTTGGAAAAAAAAGGAACACAAATATTAAATAAATTTAACCAACAATATCCAGATATAGTTAAACCCAAAATATAAATTAAAATAGATTGTTAAACTACAAATCAATACAAAATGCATGAGCATAATGAAGTATCAATCCAATTGAGTTAAATTGAAAATAAATATTGAAGTTTAAAATAAAGTGAACAATCAGTTCAAGGTAAAGTTTTGGCTTGAGGGGTCCTGACCCAGGTCTGGAGTTAAGATTAACCAAAAAGACCCTCTTACTACTGGTCCTTTCGGCAGTGACCTACTTGCGCAGGTCAAAGTCTCACCTAAAGCAGAATGGGGGGGTGTTGGAACTAGGTTTCCACACCCTAAGAGAGAATTAAATGATGGGGGTGTCTTTAGATCTAAAACAACTGTGATCTGACCTTCGCAACATAAGACCTAACCAGAAACCCTAACTAGGAAGATTTAGGTCAGTTTACGTAGGTTATCCTGCGTGCGCATAGATAAAGGTCCTGTAATCCCTTAAACAACCTTAATACATCAGATTTAGGTTAAACAATAATAGATATACTTATTTAACATTCATCTAAGGCAGATAACAGTGGCGCAACCGATCCAAAAAAAAATAACAAAGTAAATGGAAATAACATACAAAAATAGATCATAAAGCATAATACAGATGCATTTGATACTCATATTTCTCCCAAAACATTCCTTTTTTCATTAACGGTTCATATAATCTTTACAATACTTCTGATCTACCCACACACACAGCCAGTGTGGTCCGTACATAGCAGGATTAAGGTCTTTGCACACACATCCAGCAGGAGACTTCTAAACCCAGACAAGTTTTCATTTCAGCTCAGAACACATATCAAAACTCATATCAGACTTTCTTCTTGCTACTCAAATCGATCTAGAATCCTATTTATATCTTTAGCATGTCCTCATCTAAGGGTTGCAAACCATAGTTCTACCCTTTCGCTCATTATAACTCATGAGGGGATTTGACTCGCCCCAAAGCCCCTTGACCTGTGCTTTCCATAGCACGCATGACTTAACTTACAAAAAATATTATCTTTTTATCCAAAATTCGGTCCTAAGGGACCCTGCTACAAAAGGCCCCCAACACAATCTTGTGACTCGTCCCGAGTCACAGTGGTGCTAGGTTCATCATATTGAGCTGCAAATCCTCTATGGTAGTGACAAAGGGTGCCAGGACACCCACACTCTAATCAACTACACCCTGTGCTATGTCCACTAGTTTCTGTGATGTCATCCCTTCAATGAATAGGTTGATGCTTTGATAAGTCTGATTCAAATTTTTGACAGCGACATCCAGATCCTGCAAAAACTTCATCGCCTTGTTGGCTGACGACTTCATGTGCTCTGTCACGATATGCTTCTTTCTCTGAAGCTCCTCTACTTTGTCATGCAAGATCTGGCTAGTCTGTAGGCGGACCATGCGCTAAGCATGTACAAAATTAGGCAGGGCCTCCTGAGGGTCGTCGAAGGTCTACTCTTTAGCACACAATTCCTACGAGATCTTCTTGACAAGTGGATCTATCTGCACAAATTTCCACAACCCCATATTTGTTTTGACCAGCGCGGTGCCCTTGTAAATTGTGGCAACGATACTTTCTGATGCTTCCTTGACCAAGGCTTCCTGTTGCTCGTGCACCTCGAAGGTACTCTTTGGCTGCAACTTGGCTTGCAACGCGGCAATATGTTGTTCGAACTCTGCTTTTACTATATGTACCTCTGATCCGGAAGCCTTTAGTGTTGCGACCAAACTCTCAACTTTTACCTACGGTGTGGCAGATGAAGGGATGGACACCTATGGGAGATCACCGCACAGTCTGTCAATCAAATGTTCTAACTCTGCTCGCTAAGCTACAATGGCCTACAGCGCGATCTAATCTTGGAGTGATTCTTCAATCTTCGCTACAACCTTTTGCTCAGATTTGCTTAGCTGTTGTTGCATGTGTGCCTTTCTGCACTACAGCTCGTCTGTGATGATGGTTTGAATTGCATGCAGCTTTCAACTAGGCAACATGGATAAGTCTATCCTGACCTCTGGGTAGGTCTGCACCTACGCGCACAATTCCGGCTACTCCAAAGTGGTTGTTGTGCTCGGGAAGGGGTAGATCCTGTTGTCTGTTGTGGTGAGGATCATCATTATAGGCTGACTCGCTTGAATCAGCCTCGCTTGATTCACGCTCGCCTGTATATTGTTAGTATTCAACTGTAGTACCTGCAACACCGATTGTAACGCTTCAATTGCAACCTTGTATTGCTCTTCCATGGCGGTCCATTTATCTTCAGAGGCGGATGGGACTGAATCCTATCTTGTCCAGGCTGTCTTCTATCAGAGTGACCTCCTCTGTTCCTCCTGTTAGCGCTCGAATCTGCCACAGGCTGAAAGAGGCAAAACTCGAGGCAACATCAAACCAAGCTCAGCCTCGTAGCTAGCCCTACGAGGAAAGGAGAGGGCTCTCTCCGGGTCAAACTCAGTGAAAGCTGTCCAATGGGATCTGAGATGACCTAAATGAAACACTGATATTGATTTTAGGCTAGTAAATTGATAGGCAAGAGGTTTTAAATAAATGATTTGGGTTTTCTGGGCTGTGTGGGGCAAAGACAGCAAGAGCAGAGATTAAATAAAGAATGCAGATTATCTCCTGAGGCAAGGTAAGCATGAAGTTTAACATCGAATTGAGATTAAATGGAATGGCTGGACTGCTGAGGAGTTGACAAGGGCATAGAAGATGAAATCCTTATCAAACAGAAGAAAACATTAAATATGAACAAACTTAAAGGCAGAGCATATAAATTATGAATTCTACCTTAACACTTCATTTGTTCAAATGGAAACGATCATGAAATGACATGAACACATAACAGGCTACATATGAAACATAAGAAAAGACAGAATGTTAAATCCACACCACAAGAATCTCAAAAAACAGAGCTGTATCTCTTCATTAAAATCTCTGTCTAAGACTGTACAATAAAACTCTAATTTTCTCCTACACTAGCTCTCAGAATTCTCTCCCCTTTCACAATTGATTTACAATGTATAAATAAACTCTTATGTTTAAAAACAGGTCGATCCAAAATGGGGAGCTGTTTCAACTGAAATGATGAAAATAGAAAGGAGAACATCATTCTCCATGAAATTCTCTGATGACTAAACTAATAGACCAAATCTGGAGCGTTCTCCTTAAATTCCTCTGATAGCCAATTAAGAGACAAATATTGGAGCGCAGATCCATTCGGATATTTAACTGAAGTCATTAATAGGAGATCGATCCTATTTTTTTGCTGTGGTAGGTAGACCTTGTTCAATCTGGGCTTGAATTTTCGCTCTCCTTTTACATTTTCCGTTTTGAATAAAAACTTTCTTTTAATAAAAATAAGAATTGGAATTTCTCCTTTACCCATTCAAAACACCATTTAATTGTCATTGCAAAAGAAATAATCCATAGCCATCAGTTCTTACATATGCGCCCTCATGAAAATGCCACCTGTTTTGACAATCAATTTCATGGTCTGCCCTCAACTTCTCCAGCGTGACACGTAACTTTTCATTCACCTTAAGATCTCCAGCGCAATTCACCTTTTCTCCTTGGATTTCTTCGGATACGACTTTATGCCTTTGACCCTTGCCTAGACTTTGAATTTTACATTTACTTAACGACGGAACCACTTATGGTCGGTCCCTTACGTGCCTTTCAAAAATACGCGATAGTTCACAAGGCAACATCTCTTACTTGCCTAACATCGTATGTCTGCTAAGACATCATATTCCCTTATGATACCAAAACTATCATTTCTTACACTCCTCTCTCTGAGGTTTGCGAGTCTCTGGATAACTGATTGGCGCGCTGGTGGTGCTATTACTATTACTAGACTCTTGCTTCAGAAATGATGATGATGCAAGCGCTTCTCAGGTGTTAACAAAAACACTAGTTGGTCCTTACCAGTGGTCTATCTCGAGGAGAAGCTCAATTACGCTTCATTCTCCACTTACGCGGACAATATCATGCAGTTTATGGTTGTGAATCGTTCGTTCCTCCAAAAAAATGTATCAAAAGTTCACGTTGCTCTGGTTGGGTTAGCTGAAATAAATTCGAGAAACGACAGTGAAGAGCCAGTGCCATTTTGGGTGGTGTTGCTCTTTGTGGTGTTAGCTGCGACCTCAAAGTCGTCATTTCTGGTTATATTTTTGCAGCTGTGGCAGCCGAGTGGTCGCTTGCGCCCCAGTGGGTCGCTCACCTTCACTCTTAAGAGCATAAGCTTAAATTCCGATCTTTGAACTTGAACATCACATACAATTCAGCAAATTTGTTCCCATTTTCAAGGGGAGGCATTGCTAACACATTTGTTTCAACTTTGTGTGCGCTCGGTTCTAAATCGTTCAAGAAGTGATGGTTTAAATCAGAAGATGCAGATAGCCTCGTAGTCGGAGCCAGTGATCGTGATGTTTCAGTACAAGGTCTCATATTCAAAGACCGAGTATGTTCTATGTGCAAACCTTTGCTTGAACCAGATTCTCCTCTATCCGCAGGATTGTAAGAACAAGCAGAAATTGCCCTGTTGAGACTTTGGTTTTCTTGCAGACATGAAGTCGAAGCTTGCTTCTACAAGAGACAATTTAAAATACTATCAAAAATAGATTGTGACTCTTTGGTTCCAAACATCTCAGAGATCTTTTCAGAAGCCATGTAAATTTCATTTTCATCAAATCCCATACCTTTCAGACATCTTGACTAATTTCCTTTAACAGATCAGATACTCAATCTGCTTGACTTTGCTAGAGTCCTTGGTCTTTATCAACAACTCCATCTGGTATGGAAGGTCTGTTCTTGATCTCATTTGAAACGGGGGGCTTCCTCTTTGTCTGGCATATATTCTTTGTCGACTTCCCTGTTGTATAGGCTCCCATTTGGATGCATTCCCTTGTTTGACCAATGCGCTAAACTTTGACAGATCCTTCAGATGAATTTCTGATGAAGGGACACTTGAAAAGCATTGCCAGGCCTTCTAAGAAGAGGCTGCCTCAATTATGATCTCTGTATGCACCTTTGAGATAGTTTTATCAGCTTGAATTGCCACTGCACAATCTTTCCAACCAACTTTGTATGTTTTTTGAGATATCAAACAGTAATTAAAACAGTAGACCCATCAAACACTGTAATGGCCAAAATCAGCTCAGACAGATTTTTCTAAATAATGTCCCACACAGGCAGAGTTTGCTATCTTTCGATTTCACATATCATTTTAATAGTTGTGATAATGAAGTTTGTTTGGGATTTCCAGTGAGACTTCTCCAAATAGCTTTTTGACTCTGATTGCTGATGATGTTTTGTTTTCTTTTGTTTGTGCTTTTGCAGAGACAGGAGCTGCTGAAGCTGAAACAAGGCTGCCATTTGAAGAGCTGGAGAATTTGCAGCATTACATATTCTAAAATACACATTTAATGAATTCTTCTTCAAAACAAGGTTTTGAAGAAGAATCAATTTCACATTGATGACATTTCCTGAAATAAACACCTACTGAATCTTCCTCTGGCCTACTTCTGAAGACTAAACCCTGAACTCCAGAATTAAAATTACTCTTTAATGACTGCAAATAAGGAGATTGCAGCAGACTGACAAGACGGAGTCTAACATTGGCTCCAATGGGGATGGCAGCTGCCGCTTCTTGGAGGTGCCAAGAACCGCAGAACTTTGGGAGAGCAGACAGTGCCTCCATCCATTGGGCGATGGAATCATTATTCTGACAAACAAACTAAAGACTGATAACTCAGTTTATTAACTAGAAATTCGACTCACACTGACTTGATGCAAACTGAAATGACTAAATTAAACAAAAACTTTCTGAAAAGGGCAGCAGTCCATCAAAATTTCAAAACCCTGATGGCAACCCCCTGCATACTGATGTGATATGTACAATCATGTATAATTTGCTTTCCAATGCAACCAATCCAGCAGATGGCTACACCTCAAATTTCTGCTCTTACTCTCCTTGAGCAGGCAGAATGATGAACCTGTAGGCAACTCAACACAATCACTGAAACCAAATCTTATGATAATGAACCAAGCAATATTTATCCTTTCTAATGTTTGCAGAAGAATGCTGAAGGGGTCTTGAAAATCTTGAAGCACTGGCTTATCTGGAGATTCAGCTGCAAAAATACTAGTAATCACCTCACTCTGATCTGAAAGGACAATTGATTTCTGAGGGATAGAAATGCACAGATCTGCCATCTGAGTGTTAGCTGTAGGTTCCTTGACCATGAGAAATTCTGACATATACTCTTCAACTTCATGATCTAGGTCATTCTTAAACAAAAAACAATCTTCAAGATTATCAAACATGACAACCTTATCATCTTTGTGAATGAAAAAATTATTTGTTTGCTGATCTACACAACTGATTACAAGACAATCATCTTTTTCAACAGAGGAAGAAATTTCACCAACACTTTCCTGATTATGTATGCACTGCAAATCTGTTGTAGTTTCGGCTGAAACATGACCTTTCAAAAGTAGATCTATCTCATCTTCAGACAAAGGAGACAATGCCTTTTGTTTTCTTCTGCTTAAATAGTAATTATCTTCATATGACAGGGCATTCAAACTATCATTTCTTACTGAGTTATTGAAAGGATATTTACCACTTACTTGCACAAAGATCTCATTCTGTCTTTCATGAACTGACTGGATTGCTTCTTCATGAAGGCTGTGTTCTAATGATGGGCTGACAGTATGACTGAGAACATTTGGATCCATTACTGTGTCGTCTGCATCCCAGATGATTTCAACAACAGAGTTCTCCTTGATGGGCTTTAGCACAAGATATGCTTGGTCATCCTGATCTGAATCTGAATCTGAAGTAGCTGTTTGGACATTATCACGATCTGCAATTGGAACTGGACTTACTTGCATGCTGCTGTCTTCCGTGAGCAGATCTGAAATGACATTCTGCCTTTCATCATTTTCAGCCATGTGGCCCTCAACCTGCTGCAAAGTCTCCTGAGCACCTTGATAGGTATCCTTTAGGTTCTCTTCATGTTGCTGAAATGGATTCTCATATAGAGCCTCCATGATTTCATCATTCATGAAATTATCATCTTCATAGTATTTCTCCAGGCTTTCAATAAAAGAATAAGCATGTTTGCAACAGTCATGAACTAAATTTAATGATGGATAAGACATTTGATATCTTTCAATGAACAGGGCATGAAAGTCCTTTAAACAGTAAATACAGGCCAACGGCAAATTTTCATACCATGACTGAGCTTCACCTTCCAGAGTGGCTAAGAATATCTTCATCAAGCAATCTTCAGGAAAATCCACCCTCAACTTGCGAATATGCATGTGAAATCTGACTAAATGTAAAGCAACATCTTTCTTACCATCATTGTTAAACGTAGGCAGATTCCTCGACCAATCCACCTTGGGCATCTTATTCGGAAAACCTGGAATGTGATCTCGGCTCATGGGAGCGTATCTTCTTGCAATCCGGTCCATCTTGACAATTCTGAAGCTACTGATCTGCCTGCAGTGAAATCACCATGGAGCATTTGATTGTCTGGATTGTTTAGTGTGTGAAGTCGTCGGGTGAATGATTTCAGCCTTGCGGTGTCTGACTGCTGTCCACCATCAACAATCGGATCTGCAACTTGATTTCATGTACTGGAGCAAGACAATCTACAAATCGACTGTCACATCAACAGCAAACCATCTTCCCCAGTATGGTCGCCACTATGTTAGCGCTCGAATCTGCCACAGGCTGAAAGAGGCAAAACTCGAGGCAACATCAAACCAAGCTCAGCCTCGTAGCTAGCCCTACGAGGACAGGAGAGGGCTCTCTCCGGGTCAAACTCAGTGAAAGCTGTCCAATGGGATCTGAGATGACCTAAATGAAACACTGATATTGATTTTAGGCTAGTAAATTGATAAGCAAGAGGTTTTAAATAAATGATTGGGGTTTTCTGGGCTGTGTGGGGCAAAGACAGCAAGAGCAGAGATTAAATAAAGAATGCAGATTATCTCCTGAGGCAAGGTAAGCATGAATTTTAACATCGAATTGAGATTAAATGGAATGGTTGGACTGCTGAGGAGTTGACAAGGGCATAGAAGATGAAATCCTTATCAAACAGAAGAAAACATTAAATATGAACAAACTTAAAGGCAGAGCATATAAATTATGAATTCTACCTTAACACTTCATTTGTTCAAATGGAAACGATCATGAAATGACATGAACACATAACAGGCTACATATGAAACATAAGAAAAGACAGAATGTTAAATCCACACCACAAGAATCTCAAAAAACAGAGCTGTATCTCTTCATTAAAATCTCTGTCTAAGACTGTACAATAAAACTCTAATTTTCTCCTACACTAGCTCTCAGAATTCTCTCCCCTTTCACAATTGATTTACAATGTATAAATAAACTCTTATGTTTAAAAACAGGTCGATCCAAAATGGGGAGATGTTTCAACTGAAATGATGAAAATAGAAAGGAGAACAACATTCTCCATGAAATCCTCTGCTGACTAAACTAATAGACCAAATCTGGAGGATTCTCCTTAAATTCCTCTAATAACTAAACTAATAGACCAATATTAGAGCGCTGGTTCATTTAGATATTTAACTGAAGTCATTAATAGGAGATCGATCATATTTTCTGCTGTGGTAAGTAGTCCTT
This sequence comes from Pinus albicaulis, assembly GCA_034641835.2. Classification (NCBI taxonomy): domain Eukaryota; kingdom Viridiplantae; phylum Streptophyta; class Pinopsida; order Pinales; family Pinaceae; genus Pinus; species Pinus albicaulis. The sequence continues at coordinate 1,022,632,480 of CM076583.1, read as the reverse complement.
GTTCAATCTGGGCTTGACTTCTGGCTTTCCTTTTACATTTCCTGTTTGAATCTGTCTTTTAATAGAATTAGGAATTGGAATTTCCCCTTTACCCATTCAAAACACCATTTAATTGTCATAGCAAAAGAAATAATCCATATCCATCAGTTCTGACATATGCGCCCTCATGAAAATGCCACCTGTTTTGACAATCAATTTCATGGTCTGCCCTCAACTTCTCCAGCGTGACACGTAGCTCTGCATTCACCTTAAGATCTCCAGCGCAATTCACCTTTTCTCCTTAGATTTCTTCAGATACGACTTTCTGCCTTTGACCCTTGCCTAGACTTTGAATTTTACATTTACTTAACGACCGGAACCACTTATGGTCAATCCACTTCGTGCCTTTCAAAAATACGCAGTAGTTCACAAGGCAACATCTCTTACTTGCCTAACATCGTATGTCTACTAAGCCATCATATTCCCTTATGATACCAAAACTAACATTTCTTACAATCCTCTCTCTGAGGTTTGCGAGTCTCTGGATAACTGATTGGCGCGCTGGTGGTGCTATTACTATTACTAGACTCTTGCTTCAGAAATGATGATGATGCAAGCGCTTCTCCGTGTTGCTCCGAAAACACTAGTTGATTCTGCCACTCGTGGTCTATCTCAGGGCTCAATTCTGCTTCATTCTCCACTTCTGCGGACAGTATCATCTGGTTATGGTTGTGAATCGTTCGTTCCTCCAAAAAAATAGGGTTCACGTTGCTCTCTGGTTGAAAGAAATTCAGAAACAGCAAGAGGAAGCCAGTGCCAGTTTGGGTGGTGTTGCTCTGTGGGTCGCTCGACCTCCAAGTGGGTCGCTCTGGTTATATTTTTGCACTGCGAAAACGCCCGAGTGGGTCGCTTTACGCCCAGGTGGGTCGCTCACCTTCACTCTTAAGAGCATAAGCTTAAATTTATGATGCTTTGAACTTGAACATCATACAATTCAGCAAATTTATTCCCATTTTCAAGGGGAGGCATTGCTAACACATTTGTTTCAACTTTGTGTGTGCTCGGTTCTAAATCGTTCAAGCAGTGATGGTTTAAATCAGAAGATGCAGATAGCCTCGTGGTCGGAGCCAGTGATCGTGATGTTTCAGTACAAGATCTCATATTCAAAGACCGAGTATGTTCTATGTGCAAACCTTTGCTTGAACCAGATTCTCCTCTATCTGCAGGATTGTAAGGCAAAGAACAAGCAGAAATTGCTCTGTTGAGACTTTGGTTTTCTTGCAGACATGAAGTCGAAGCTTGCTTCTCCAAGAGACAATTTAAAATGCTATCAAAAACAGATTGTGACTCTTTGGTTCCAAACATCTCAGAGACTTTTTCAGAAGCCATGTGAATTTCATTTTCATCGAATCCCATACCTTTCAGACATCTTGACTAATTTCCTTTAACAGATCAGATACTCAATCTGCTTGGCTTTGCTAGAGTCCTTGGTCTTTATCAACAACTCCATCTGGTATGGAAGGTCTGTTCTTGATCTCATTTGAAACGGGGGGCTTCCTCTTTGTCTGGCATATATTCTTTGTCGACTTCCCTGTTGTATAGGCTCCCATTTGGATGCATTCCCTTGTTTGACCAATGCGCTAAACTTTGACAGATCCTTTAGATGAATTTCTGATGAAGGGACACTTGAAAAGCATTGCCAGGCCTTCTAAGAAGAGGCTGCCTCAATTATGATCTCTGTATGCACCTTTGAGATAGTTTTATCAGCTTGAATTGCCACTGCACAATCTTTCCAACCAACTTTGTATGTTTTTTGAGATATCAAACAGTAATTAAAACAGTAGACCCATCAAACACTGTAATGGCCAAAATTAGCTCAGACAGATTTTTCTAAATAATGTCCCACACAGGCAGAGTTTGCTATCTTTCGATTTCACATATCATTTTAATAGCTGTGATAATGAAGTTTGTTTGGGATTTCCAGTGAGACTTCTCCAAATAGCTTTTTGCCTCTGATTGCTGATGATGTTTTATTTTCTTTTGTTTGTGCTTTTGCAGAGACAGGAGCTGCTGAAGCTGAAACAAGGCTGCCATTTGAAGAGCTGGAGAATTTGCAGCATTACATATTCTAAAAAACACATTTAATGAATTCTTCTTCAAAACAGGGTTTTGAAGAAGAATCAATTTCACATTGATGACATTCCTGAAATGAAGACTTACTGAACCTTCCTCTAGCCTACCTCTGAAAACTAAACCCTGAACTGTAGAATTACTCTTTAATGACTGCAAATAAGGAGAAATGAACCTTGGTGAATTTGATTGCAGCAGTCTGACAAGACAGAGTCTAACACCTCCAACCCTAGAGCCTTTCCTCTATTTTCACGAACCCTTGAGGTTTTATGTGCCACGCTTCATTCCACTCGGAGACTCTATGCTAGTGCCATCCACCCCATCGAGACCTCCAAGGTCCAAATCAACTTCTCCTCCAAGATCTTGCTCCATGTATTTCTCTGCTTCCTGTTCTGTATCTTTTTTAGCATCTTTTTCTGCACCCATATCTGCATATTTTTCAGTGCACGACTCTGCTTCTTTGTCTTTGTCTCTGGGTGTTGTCTCTTTTCTAGATGTGGAAGTTGTAATGCGATGGGTGGAGCTGATCCCTACCTTCCATGTTGCTTTCCAGGTCACAATGAACTGGTTGATTTCCGCTTCAGTCACCGTAAAGGGAAAATTATACTAGACAGGGTCATTTCACACCCTGATCTACACGTGGTGCATGGTAACTTTAAAATCTATGATGCTTTTATAATTCTCGTATGATTCTAGGGATATTATTGGCCACAAATGTATTGCTGCTGCCAGCGCACCTTCAAATAGAACCCGAAAGATTTTGTTCTCCTTCACTCGCTTGGGGTCGGTTGAATCCCACATATTGGCATAGCGCTCCCCTTCACATACGCTAGGCTCCAACTCTAGGAGGACTGCACCCTTTGGAGTCTCCCATGCTACTAGTGTAATTAGCAGCAACAACCACGAGTAACAAAATTTCTTTCCTTATTCTTGTGCCTCACGCACACTGTCCAGAAACTCTTGGAAGAGATATTGGGACCAATTGTAGCTAACTCCTTTCTCACATTGGCCTGCCAACACAATTACATGTGTAGGGATTGTCTTTGGGAAAAACTTTTGCATCAATTTGCAGCCTAGGACTAAGGTTCCTAAGCACACACCCGGGTCTTCAATCTGCTACACCAGGAATCCCATGGCATCCTGCCCGACATGATAGTCCTTTTTCACCTTAGTAGCTACCTTTAGCTCATTTCTCTTCCCAAAACTAGCCATGGGCTGAGGCTCCTTCTTGGGTAGGTTGGTGATCTAGTGGATCAGTGTGACTTCTATTATGATTCGCCCCTGGATCCATAGGCACCCTTCATGCACTAATGCCAGCAACTGGCGCACACAGACATTGGTGATTAGGTACCTTTTGAAGTGAGGATTCCTGAGCATATTGAGGATCCCAACGTTTCTCAGCCTTCCCGCCCATGACATAGGCTCAACCTTCACCACATCATCATAGAGCACATGCTCTAGGTAATAGTAAGGCTCCAACTCGAGGAATGTTTCCTCATTCACTAGATCATAATCGTCAAATTTGACGAGAGTGATCTTGCCAAACATGTCTTCAATAAGGGGGATGACCTGTGAGATTAGTGGCATCTGAAGGTAGTCCCAAACCATGTCTACATTCTTTGGCACATGTACAAAGGGTCTACATGCGATTCCTCCTCCATGTCTACGAGCGATGCCTCCTCCATGGAGCTCATCGATCACTTTATAGGATCACCCATAGGCGACCTATCCTTCGTAGCTTGGCACGGGGATGTAACATTCCTAGGGGAGGTCTGCAACTTGGAGGATGACCCCTTGGTCATCTTACCCTTCCCCTTAGCCAGCTTAGATGCGACTTATTGAACCTATGGAACCACTTCATGGACATCATCCGACCCTGGCTCTGTCGACACTGTGAGTGGCACACAGTGCTCCTCAGATGGCGCACTCTCTGGATTAGTGGCCATCATCCTTGGGCGAAAGATAAATTCTGGGTTACTTAGGTTGGACACAGGGGTCTCTCGGCCAAACATATAGTGCGCAAAGACAAAATTACGGCACAATTCATAGAGAATCTCAGGGCGCAATATACTCAGAAAGGAAAGGAACCAAATGTGACCCGTGACCTTCCTTTTCTAAGTGATCCAAGGTGAAAAGGGTTGGATACCCATTAAATGAAACTTACCTCCGTAAAAATGGTAAAATATCCCATAAGATTTCTCATTAAATGCGGAAAAATCACTCCATCCAACTGTAAAATCACTTTTTCACCCACTTTTACTGTTCCAATGACTATTTTCTCCTGCTGCGCATCACCTCTGTGCTCCTTTTGCACGTGTCTGCGCATTCCTTCTGTGTCGCGAGCAAACAAATGGATTCTTATTCTCTGACCATATAGTTGTTTGTTCAGCATAGGTTTGTCCCTATATGGCTTCAGCCGGCTTCCATTGAAATACCTAGGAAGATTCTCATCGCATAATGTGGCCAAGCACACCACATCTCCATCAGTGATTTCCTTCACAATGTATGGACCCAAGCAATGTTTTCGGAACTTCCCTGGGTGGCACTGAAACTGACTGTCATATAACAAGAGAAATTCTTCTTCCTTGAACACCTTATGTCTGATGTGCCTATCATGCCAGGCTTTTTCACACACCTTCTCCACTTTTTGATGGAAGTTATCACTGAACCGATCCTCCTCTAAGGAAACTAGTTGTGCAAGACGTTTCTCCATGATGTCAGGTTCGACCATATTAGTGAATGCTGCGATGCGCAGGCTTGGGATGATATATTCCATTGGCATAATTTCTTCTTACCCATAGACCATCCCGAAAGGTGTTTTTCCAGTCAACTTTTTGCATGTGGTCCTATAAGCCCATATCATAGAAGGGATGTGCATGGCCCAATCATTCTGATTTTCATTACAGATATTTGTGAGCACATTTTCCAGGATTTTGTTGAAAGATTCTGTAATGTTCCTAATTAGCCCAAGCTAATAGGAACATTTCATTTTTTTTTTAATTTTAATTATTCATGAAATAAATGTGAAAAAGAGATTTATTAAACTCCTAAATTGAGAATAAATACATGCCCAATGTGAAAGGGGATAAATCTGGGATATTATATTAAACACACTTAAGTGTGAAAGGAGCAAATTCATTTGAATGGGTCAATCTTGGCCCCACCTACGACTTCAGTTTGAAGGAATACTTATCCATAAGGCACAACGTACTTCTAGAAGAGGATCTCTTGTGTGAAATAGGATAAGTTGAAGAAGGTGGCTTAGGGTTTTGGCAAGCCCTCATGTTATAAAAGGGAGGAGAGGCAACATATGGAGGTTGTTGATCATATTTGGAATTTTTGAGTTGCTTGAGAAACTCCTTTCTCTGCGATGTTTAGCAAGAGAAGAGAGGGTTTTCCTGTTTAGGAATCCCCCATCCTTCCTTGAGTAGCTCTTGGAGGGCATTGTGCAACATTTCTCCACTATCTGGAATTTTGGCCAAGCTCCACCTCTAGTAGTAGCGCTGATTCTGTTGAGGGTTTTGCAGCTGTTGTGAGTTGCAGCAAGTGGTGAACTAGATCTGTAAGATCTAGTTGTTTTGGAAGAGATTTCTCTCAGGGAGGGTGTCTTGTGACCACCCGGAAGAGGATATTACTCCAATTTTACTTTCAGATATGTATATTTCAATTATTTTCATATTCTTCTCAAGCTACAGTGCTTCCCCTTTGCGTATTGTGTTATTTCATGTGCTGCTTCCCATATTATTTGATTTTCTCTTTGTAATAGATCTCAGATGATTGAGGCTTGCCTCTCATCTTGAAGATTCATCTTGTAGCTTTCTAAAATCTATTGTTTAGATCTGATATATGTAATAAAACTCTTCTTCAGCAATTTATGGAAGTTTTCTACAGTTCTATGTATTAAAAGTCAGATCTACACTTTCTAGTGCATTATTTCATTAAAACCCCAAAGGGGACTTGTAAAAGAGGTTGAGTAGTTTCCAGATATGGCATGGATCTGATGTTACAGCCATATATCTTCTGTAGATATAAATTTTAATGTTTAACTTCTGAAGAAATCAAAGAGAAACGTTGTCCCTTCATTTCTGCAATTTTACATATGCCGGAGTTGCCTTTCTTGAGGAATTTCTGCTATATAGTTCATGAGATTTGTTGTATATTGAAGGGAGGATCATTTATATTTCTGATCTAATATATATTTCTATACTTTGGACATTTTAATCTGACCTCCTCTGATTATTTGGAAAAACTGCACAATTCTAGTTGCTAGGTTTTCTTGTTGCAACAACTCTTCTTTTTAGCTGATTTTTAGCTAGTCAGCTTCATGGGAGATCTGTTTAAGGGCCTTAAACTCATTTTTTTTTCCTAAAATTTAGCACACAAGCCCCAAATATCCTAATATGGGGGTAAAAATCCCATACCTACGTTATTTTTGCACAAAATGGCTTATACAGCATCCTCACTGTTCCCCTTGCTAATTTTCCTGAAGTAGAAATTTCCCGCTTCTTCCTTGTTTGGTTTTTTCTCCTCTTTTGGATTCCTTCTTAGATCTGTAAATATAAATATCTCAAGAGCTGAAAAATCCAATAGGATTGTGTTATTTCCACCCTTTTTGTGTTACACCTATTTTCTAAAGACAGAGTTTGAAACAGGCCAGGTAGCCTCTGGATCTCACCCTCTCCTTAGAGGTGACATATCCAGTAAAAACCCCTTCAATCTATCTCTAGTTTAGAAATTTCTGGTGTGTTTCCCCTTGTTTTCAACCCATAGTGGAATATCTTAAGATATTCACTAATGTGCCTATTCTTCCCATTTTGGAACATTACAGTGGTATCAAAGCATGATCTCTGGCTCAACCTGTGAGATCAAGCTATCAGAGAAGTGCTAATAAGAAGTAGAAAACAGAAAGAAGAAAGTATGGAGAGGATGAGATTACTCTCATCTCTTTTTATATCTAAGAAGAACCTCTCCAAAGAGGTTGTGCAAGAAGAAGAAAGAAGAAGCAGTGAAGCTCCCATAGAGTTTCAAGAAAGAGAAGATCTTATATTCAGATTTGCAAGATATGTGCATGAGGAACATCCAGAATCCTCATCTTATGGATATGTGCACTCAGCCATATCATCAGAGCCTCAGCATTTTTTTATTGACTCCTTCATGAAGAGGGAAAGAGAAGGAGTGAGTTTATCGGATACACTGCCAAGGGTCAGATCTCCTTTGGGTGAAGGGTCCTCTTCTCAAGAGGGAAGCTGCAGTGAAACCTTTATGAGGTTTCAAGAGAAAGAAGAAGACATGGGGATCCCTCCTTCAAGAGAAGACCAATCTCTAAGGTCTCCTATTGAGGATGAGGCATGTTACATATCTGAAGAAAAGGCTAGGGGTGACAGCGCAGACATAACAAGAGGACCTCTAGTACTGCATGAAGAAGAAGAAGGAGCAACTGCTCCAAGGAGAGAAGCTCTTGCATTTTCGCCAGGAGTTCCTAAGAATATCACACATAGAGATTATGGAAAAATCCATGGGCAACATGTGCCATACTTATCAGATGGTGAGATCTTGAAGATTGCAAAAAATAGAGGGAAGGGCAAGCTTCAAATGGTGAGAAAATTTTACCCCTCTGTATTTCAGAAACAAGTTGCAAAAAGAAGGCTGAAAGATCAATGCAAGCAAAGCAAGGACATATCAGTTCCTACATCTTCTCATGATCTATGCCTTTATGTCTCCTTACTTGAAGGAATTCCACCAAGGAGTTCCCATGATGAGAAGAGAAAAGTGTTCGCTCAACCTTGTGCATCAATGTCATCTCTTCCCAAGGGGGAAACTATCACAATGCTGGAGACTTTGGGTAAGATGCATGCTTATGAGAATAAAATCTAATTTTATGGTTGCATGTATTTTCTTACTTCATATTTGCAGCCCATGACTCCTAGGAGGATTGTTATACCATACAAGCTTCATGGCCAACTATGGGTCAAGATTGTTCTCAAACATGGCCACTCCCTGGATGGGCTAAGGGAGATTCTACACCATGATGGGTGTTGTATTAAGGCACCAAATATAATTCTCACTTTCAGCCATGGTAAGATGAAGGGAGCAGAAAATAAGTGGCTTGTGAACCACTTACAACATTCAGATTTGATGCAAGAAAAGGACAGATTGCGCTGGGTTTTGCTGGGTGAGTTTAAACACTCCCCAAAATCTCTGATTTTCTTGTCACATGCCTTGTATCTCAAGAGGAGGCTTCATAAGAAGAAGGAATGGGTGTTTGGTTTGAAAAGGAAGAGGTATGGAAACCACATGATGAATCCCATGTCCATAAATTTACTTTTGCCTACCATGTATGTGCATGTATTTCTGTTTAGAGTGCATTTTAAAATCATGTATGTACTTGGGCTTGGGAGAACTTGTAACCTTCTCATGGGTTGGCATAAGGAGATTTTTCCATATCATATTTATGCCCCATGCATGAGAGGAGGGATGACACATTGAGTGAATGTGTTCAGGGTGAATGAAATCTCCCAAATTCATTGGTATGTCAAGGAGAGGATGGAACTTTATATGACTGCTGCATTGTGTATGATGTTTTCCTCTGCAAAAGGTCATGTATTGAGTTGGTATCATGAATGGAAGTCTCTCACATGGGGGGGATTGGAGCATGATATGTGTTTCTTGAATTCCATTCAGCCAACAATCATTATCCTCTATCATTTCCAAGCTTTGAAGAAGCTTATTCTAGCAACCAAGTGGTGGGATGGCCACTTATTTTTGAAGCAGCATGGGAAGGGGAGCCTTCCAACTTACACCTTGAGAATTTATTGGTGGAAGGGCTCTGAAAGAGGGCTACATCAGCATTGTCAAAAAGGCATGGGCATTGTAGAGTTTAATCAGCCCACTCTTCCTTCTATGGAGGGAGGGAATAGAACCATACACCTCTCCCTTAATTGGAGAAGAATTATTGGTGAAGGACATGATCATGTTATACATGTTTTCATTTCTGATTTTATGCATTATTAAACCATGTTTTTGCAGGCCAAATATTCCAAGGAGAAATGATATATCATGTGAGCCTCTTGGCCAATTTTGGGCTCCAATTTTTTTTTATTTGAGCCACTCCCTTGAGAGGAAAAGGGTGATTTTTGCAAGGAGAAGGGTGCTGCCCCAAAGCACCAAACATGCGTCACACTTTCAGCCATAATGATGTGGCATGGGCAGCAAGAATGAAGGATGGCATGTGCCTCATGAGAGGACCACTCTCCATGTATTGTATGTCTCATATTCTAGAGAGAGCATGGGGAAAACCATGTTTGTTTCATATGATCTATTGTCACCTTATGGGATGAGCTAATTGCATCTCATGAGAACATTGGAGGAGAAAGACATGGATGGATTGGTGAGAACTTGGATTATGGAGGAAGCTTATCTTATGTTGGTGTCACCAAGGAGGAAATTTTGCAGCACTCACCTTGCAGTTGCTTGAGGGCAAGCAAAAAATTTGGAGGGGAGGACTGTAATGTTCCTAATTAGCCCAAGCTAATAGGAACATTTAATTTTGTTTTAATTTTAATTATTGATGAAATAAATGTAAAAAGGAGGTTTATTAAACTCCTAAATTGAGAATAAATCCATGCCCAATGTGAAAGGGGATAAATTTGGGCTATTATATTAAACACACTTAAGTGTGAAAGGAGCAAATTCATTTGAATGCGTCAATCTTGGCCCCACCTACAACGCAGTTTGAAGGAATAATTATCCATAAGGCATAAAATACTTCTAGAAGAGGATCTCTTGTGTGAAAGAGGATAAGTTGAAGAAAGTGTCTTAGGGTTTTCGCAAGCCCTCATGTTATAAAATGGAGGAGAGGCAGCATATGGAGGTTGTTGATCATATTTGGAACTTTTGAGTTGCTTGAGCAACTCCTTTCTCTGCGTTGTTTAGCAAGAGAAGAGAGGGTTTTCCTGTTTAGGAATCCCCCATCCTTCCTTGAGTAGCTCTTGGAGGGCATTGTGCAGCATTTCTCCACTATCCAGCATTTTGGCCAAGCTCCACCTCTAGTAGCAGCACTGATCCTGTTGAGGGTTTTGCAGCTGCTGTGAGTTGCAGCAAGTGGTGAACTAGATCTGTAAGATATAGTTGTTTTGGAGGATATTTCTTTCAGGGAGGGTGTATTGTGACCACTGAGAAGAGGATATTACTCCCATTTTACTTTTTTATCTGTATATTTCAATTATTGTCATATTCTGCTCATGCTACAGCGTTGCCCCTTTGGGTACTGCATTATTTCATGTGTTGTTGCCAGTATTATTTGATCTTCTCTTTGTAATAGATCTCAAATGATTGAGGCTTGCCTCTCATATTGAAGATTCATCTTGTAGCTTGCTGAAATATATTGTTCAGATCTAATATAATGTTTCGGGAAATAACTCCCTAGAGGTCGTTGGGTCGAAAACCTCCACAGATCGGGGCATGCTATTCAAGAAGGACTCACACAATCAAACTTGTATGCTAAAAAATAGATATTACAGATTGCATAACTCACCTGTAGATCCTACGTTTGATTTAGATCCTGCGGGTTCCAAACCCCCAACAACTCTTCTTCCTCTTCAACCTAGAAATCAAGAAGAGACATGCGCGGAAATCTAGTTGTACAGCATATATATTTCCTAAATGTCAGTGTAATCCATGTGAAACATCATATATTCAATAAGAAATGTTTAATTAACAATATTTTCACATATGCAAGCAGATATTAACACGTGAATTCGGAAACAAGATGGTTCTTCTTCATTATGAACAGCATGTACAATAATAGAAAGGTGGAGAGATCACCTGAATCCTTCCACGATCTTCGAACAGACCATCGTCCGGATCTGTCCTGCCCTTGCCTCGCTAGGACTCTTTCAAGACTTGTGCACATGAGATGACATATAAGCTGATGAACATCTCCAGGAAACAAGGGTTTCCTGTAAAAATCTGGGAAGTGTAGGAGGCACGGGAAATCAGACTTGAATCGGGCTCCAACAGAGTATAATATCTATAATTTTCCTCTCCCTCATTTAGGCCATGCATATGAGGGGCTTTTATACTCCCTCAAAGTACTTTCAATCAGTTGGAAATAGTTGGCCACGGGCTGGGGTGGTTGAATTATAGGAATAACCATCAACCTAGCCTCGAAAATAGTGATTTTTATATATTTTTTAATGATTTTAATGTCATACGCGGAAAAGTATCTTTGGACTCATGTATACACGCAGAAAATTCTGGGCATATCTGCATATGGGATTTAAAACACTGTTTTTTATGAACTTAATTCAAGTCTGTGGGAATGGGTGCCCAAGGCCAAAGAGACAATCATGAATCACATAAGGGTGAAAAATGATGCTATAACAAAAATCTAACTTGGCCAGTGGATCTACAAGGTATTTCAGGTGAAATGAAATGAACATCAATGGTTTAGAAAGAAAAGTAGAACTAAGGGAAATTAAGAATCCTTAATTATATGTACTTATCAACAAAGGGACTTAAAACATTATCTAAACATAAGGAGGCATTCCATAGATAGGGCTAACCATAAATTCTAGAAACCACACTTCAGCAAATAATAATTTCAAGAAAAACTTCTCCAATGAAATATAGAAGGTGAGAAACTCATTTAACTTCTAGTGATTTCACCTACAAGGATAAGAAAACATTCAAGATTCACACATAACTACATTCATAGAAGAGGGAACTCCTAGACATCTTAGATTACAGCTATAAAGACCTTCAAAACAATTATTTAAGCAAGTACAAAGTGTATGATCGGAACAAAACCTATTTGGTAGACTTTAAACAATGGTACTTTAAAGGGAGATTTCAGAAACAGTTTTTAAGTGGCAACAAGTAAGCAGGGAAAACCATAAATCATTCTTGAGACCAACTGTATTGAACTATTTAAGAAATAAACAAGCATAAGAGTTCTAGAGAGAAATTAAGAATTCTCTAGAAGATCTTAGCTGCAGAAAACATTAAGATAGTGAAGAGTAAACAAAACTAAGGTGCTTTCAAAAGACATTTCTTAGCCTAAAATTTTTACTCTACTGCAAAAGAGAATGGTGAAACATATTGGAACAGGAAATAAGAATAACAGATTTAGACTACTTCACCAACAACCAAGCTTAGGGATCCAATGACAGAGCTTTCTCCATCTAAAAACAAGTCAAGACATCCACAAGTCCTAAAACATCGATTTCCTTTCAACTTCAACAGTACTATGTATTACTCCAAAGAGTCACCAAATTCCAACAATACAATGAGTTCCAGTGCAATATTTATGTTGCAAATGAGGAGGTGGAACTGATCTAGGGTTTGAGAGTCATTAACTATAGAGTAAATGCATTCCTAACCTTGAAAACCATGCAAGGCATAAGGTAGGAAGACGTTCAACTTCTTCTTTGTTTCAATAACTCTGTCTTAACTTCTGATAGAAAGATAGGAGAAAAGATTGACTTTCAAGGCTTATCCTTATCTTTACAATAATTATCATGACAGTTTTAAATATTTTCTTCAGGGTAATAACTGTTTGTTTGTCTTTACAGGTAGGAAGTAGGCCAAAGGTGTCAGTTGGATATTCTGAGTGAATAAATACTCTTAGTTGATGTATTTGAGGCTACTTTAGCCTAATTTTCCTTAATTTCATCATTAAAACTGTGTTAAAAGGCTGATTCTGCTTTTGGACTTCATAATTCATCATGTTGTCTCTATCACTTTTCAGAATTCTTTAAACCTTTTTTATCTGTCTTTAACTGTGCTTTCATCCTTTAATCTTCATTTAAGCCTTTAAACTATGTTTGCTTCTTTGGTCTTCAATCTTCACTGATTTTTTCTGCTTCTGCATGTAGGAGGCTTCTTTGATGCGTTGGAGGGTTTAGAAAAGGATTAATTCTCATGAGGCACCAATCAATAATTGATATAAAACCCTGGATCCCTTTCTTCTTTGATTACAGACCCTCGGATCGTCATCCTGAGGCCTCAGTCACTAAATTTGACTGTGGGATGGCCCTTCAGGCTTGGGGCCACCATTAAACCTAAAATAAACAAAAACATTAATAGATCCTGTGTTGTTTGGTTAATAATGCATTTCATAGGCTTATGGGGGGTTCAGGAGCAATTTCAGAGGAAGGGGATATGCATGGGAGGAGGGGTTCCATAGGTAGAACCAGAAGGAATCAACGAAAAATTTTAATTTGGCGCGGAAATGGAGGATAGCGGTTTTGCAGAAAATCGACGGTTTTCACGTTGATGTTGGGCGGTGAGTGGTTTTGAGGTGGGAGCACGTGATTCCATTCATCGATCGCCACGTGTCCCGAGCAAAACCACTTTTTTCGTGTGGAAAAGAGGTGTTAAATATCGACGTCAATTTCGCACGATATCAGATTTGGACCGTTTGATCTCAATCGGTGAGATTGACGGTGTAGAAAGGACGCGAGACCAGGCGCAAGTGTGATGGGTGGAAGGTGGGGCCAGGAGCATGACGTCGGCTATCTTGTTGGGTAGCGGAAAGGTCGGGAGGGAAACAGAAAGGTGAGTTTGAATGGTAGCTATTGGATCATGAAGATCCATGGTGGAGATTTGATTTGGAGAAAACAAAGGCGAGGAGAAAAATAAGGTGAAGGGAGTTTAAGAAGGCGCGGAGATAGGGTCTCGTGGAGGAAAAGTGGGACCAGGGACTTAGTCCTTTAAGCGGTGGTTGCGGGCCCTTGGTCATATAAGGTAGAAGAGGAGAGGGCTTAAGCCTGAAAAGAGCTTATGTTAGGTCCCTATATTACTAGTGTAGCCCCTTATTGTTGTTAGTGTAACCCCCTTATTGTTATTATTGTACCCTTGTAACCCCCATTTTGTTATTATTATGCCCTTAAATTATTATTGTTAGGTTGGCTAGGATTACATTGTGGCCCACTAGGATTACATTATGGCCCCATGGACTCCTATATATAGAAAGGAGGTTTTGTAAATTGTGTCATGGAAGAATTGTTCATTCATGTAATGTATTGGAGGTTGCCCCCTCAAAGTGGCTTATTTCTAAGGCATTGATATCTCTTTTCTTCTATTTTTGGAGCTGGTTTCACAATATTTGGTATCAGAGCTTTGGATTCTAGGGTTTCGTTGCTCCAAATAGGTCATCGTGGAATTTTCGTTATAAATTTTTTTCTACGAAGCTTCAGAAGCTGAAATTTTTAGGGTGCGAAGCCGAAATCCTGAGGAAAATGGTCAAAAAATTTCAGAGCTTGGTCCACAATATTTTTAGAGATATGATCTGTAGAAGTTAGTTTTTTTTTCAGGCTCCTAAACAGGTCATCGTGGAATTTGCGCTATAAATTTTTTTCTACGAAGGTTCAGAATCTGAAATTTTTAGGGTGCGAAGCCGAAATCCTGAAGAAACTCGTCAAAAAAATTTAGATCTTGGTTCGCAATATTTTTGGAGATATGATCTGTGGAAGGTAATGCTTTTTATGGCTCCAAAATTTCATCTCAAAGAGGTTATCGTGGGAAAAGATTCATAACTCTCTCTCTAACTATCGGATTGAAGTGCCGTAAAAAATGGCTGCAAGTACACGGACTGTAGTTTCCGTTCTATCAATTTTAGATCTGAAGGATGAAACTGTGACACGTGTCAAGTTGTACAAGTTCACTCTACTGAACCAGTCTAAAATTGGGTCATTGTGGGAGATTGGAAATAACTTTGTCTTGAAGAATACAAATCAGATCAGACATGTGACATTTGAAAGAAGCTTCAGAGGGCTACTGCAGGGCTGAATTTCAGATATTGAAGATCCCCAAGTATAGAGATACTTCAATTTCAATATCGAGCTCCTCAAAAGCAAGTAAAAGGTGTGTATTTTTTTCCGAATTGCATAAGTCTTGTTTGAATAATCAAGTTGAATTGATTTCAAGGGAATATTGTAGAATAGATATCAGTATTTGATTCTAAAATGGCCCCTAAAAAGAATTCAACGCCCATTAAGCCTTTAGAAGGCTCTACTATGACTCATGAAGACGAAGAATGACAACATGACATATCAAAATTACAAGAGCAAGTGCAACAAATTTCACTCTTGCAAAGAACAACAAAAAATGAAATGGAAGTTTTGAAGAAAGGCATGGAAGCTAAGATGGATGGCATGGAAGTGGGCATGGAAGCTAAGATGGAAAGGATCCTGTAACATGGATACTACAGATGGAGACATATTTTGATCTCCATAATGTGCAAAACACACAAAAGGTACGCATTGCAACTTTACATTTAGAACAAATACATTTGTATGGTATCGATGGCTTTGCTCCCGTAAAAAAATTGTCACTTGGTCAATTTTTATGGAGGAAACGATAGGACATTATGAGGATACAAAGAGCAACACCTTATTTAGCCAATTGATAAATCTCAAACAAAAGGGTTTAGTGGGGCAGCACATTGAGGACTTCCAAAAATTGAATATAAGGGTAATTGATATTCCAGAGGAACACAGGATTGATCTCTTCATAGGCACTTTAAAGGATAACATTTTTATAGCATCATTTTTCACCCTTAGGTGATTCATGATTGTATTTATGGCTTTGGGCACCCATTCCTACAGACTTGAACAAATTCACTAAAAAACAGTGTTAAAATTCCCATACGCGGGTATGCCCAGACTTTTCCGCGTGTATACGCGAGGCCACATGTACTTTTCTGCGTATGCCATTAAAACCATTAAAAAATATATAAATTCCCTATTTTCAGACTGGGTTGATGGTTACTCTAGTAGTTCAACCACCCCAGTATGTGGCCAACTGTTTCCAACTGACTGAAACTACTTTGAGGGAGTATAAAATCCCCTCATGTGCATGGCCTAAGGGAGAGAGAAATTTTATAGACATTATACTCTGTTGGAATCCCTAGTTCAAGTCTGATTTCCCGTGCCTCCTGCACTTTCCCAGATTTATACAGGAAACCCTTGTTTCCTAGAGATGTTCATCCATTTATATGCCATCTCGAGTGCACAAGTCTTGAAAGTTTCTTAGCAAGGCAAGGGCGGGACGAATCCGGACGACGGTCTGCTCGAAGATCGTGGAAGGATCTAGGTGATCTCTCCACTCTTTATTTCTGTACATGCTGTTCACAATAATGAAGAACCATCTTGTTCCTGAACTTTTGTGTTAGTATCTATTTGTATATGTGAAAATATTGATTATTAAGCAATTGTTATCATTTATATCATATTTCACATGGATTACACTAACGTTTAGGAGAAATATATGCTATACAACTAGGTTTCCGTGCATGTTCTTTCTTGTTTTCCAGGTTGAAGGAGGAAGAAAGGTTGCTGGGGGTTTGGACCCCACGGGATCTACATCGAACGTAGGACTACGGGTGAGTTTTGCTATTGTTGTTATCTAGTTTTTTTTGCATTCAAGTATGTTTGTGTGTGAGTCCTTCTGAATGGCATGCCCTGCTCTGTGGAGGTTTTGACCCAACAAATCTCTAGGGTGATTTTCCCCGAAATAGAACTGGTGACTCCACTGGGGATCACATTCTTTTGATTCCCCTGTTGGGTGGTTTCAGCTGTTTGATAGGTTTCCAATAGTTTTAACTTTTATTTCCAGTCTAGTTAACTCTTTCTCAGTCAGACTGAAGCCTTGGTTCCTTATCCAGGCTTGATATTTTTTATTTTTTTATTATTTACCTTTTCATACGTGGGTTTGTCTATACACAGACGTGTATATACGCAGTTTTTGTTAAAGGGAGTCTCTTATACGTGGGTTTCCTTTAGCACAGTAGTGTCTGCACGCTTGTTTCCAAACTGTCAAGTAGCGTATACCTGGGTAGATTTTAAAATTTTGGATTTCTTGGCTTCTTAGTCCTGTCTGCCTGTGGAGACCTATTCCTACAGTGTCTTTGTATCCTCTGGATTGTGTAGAAAGTGGTCTTTGGTATTTTCTCTCTCTTGTTTAGGTGAAAACTAGCTTATTTGGCAAGTCTTGTTTCTTGTACTGGCATTTCTGGTTCGAGTACCAAGATCTCTTCCTGGGGATTCTTGGCTGTTCTGCGTTATCAAAACAGAGAGCTCCTGCTCATTTACTCTTTCCTACCTTTGTTTCTTGCTTTTCACTTCGATTTTTGCCCATTTTTTGGTTGGTTTTCTTGAGTTCAGTCGACTAGGTCTTGTTGCAATTTTTGAAGAGTCTTTCTTGGTTCTTTGAGGTTTTTGTTTGCTGCAAGATTGTACTATTCTTCTAGGCTGAGTGACTGAGTTTCTTGTCTTATTTTGCTCATATAAATCTTGCTACTAGTTAGCCCTATAATATTTGGAGCGTTTTTGAAGTTTTTGCTTGAAATTCAGTGTTGTTTGGCTTGGGATTTGATAGCTTTTCTTGGTCTTTTCGAGCTCTTCTTTTTATAAAATTCAAAATCTCAAAAAACATTTTGTTTTGTCACTTTCTTTTGTTTTTGCATTTTTATTTTTGTTTCGTTACATCTTTTGAAGCTTTGTTGAGGTTTCTTGCCTTTGGTTTTCAACTTGATTTTGGAAAGGAATTGTCATTGATTTCTTCCTCTAGTTTTCAAGCAATTTTGGTGTCTTTATATTAAGAGTTTCTGATTTTGGGAATTAGCTTTCTGGACAACCAAAAAAGAGATAAAACTGAAGGATCTTTGGGAAATTTCTCTCTGCTTTAGGAGATTTTGCATCTTAGAATTTGCATGCTTTCAGTGATTTGCATCAGGTGCACTTAAGCATTTAGTCATTTTCATAGTTTTTGTGAGTGTGAAGTTTGTTATCTGAAAAGAAAAATAAAATTTTTTAGTCTCGTAGAACTTGTGTAGAAGTTTCTTTTCATCGAAAGACAATTATTGGATTTGCATATAGTTTTGTTTTTATTAATTTCTTTTCTGCGTCAAAACACCATGAGTTTCATTTCCGTATCCCTTTGAATTAACATAACAGCCGATTAAAATAAGCGATATAATTTAAAATCAACTAGCAAGTTTTCTAAGTGTCATACACCAACTAGCTAGGTTGTAGGGCCTTGGATTAGGTGAGTGGAGAGTTAACTCTCCAAGGACGCTCAAACAAAACATAGAAGTTGATTAATTGAGCGAAATCCAACTCCGTTAGGTGGACCGGGAAAGCTCTCCTCCAGAGAGTCAAGCGCGAGGGGAAGTGAAGGCTGAGAAGAGAGATAACCCCTCTCTGATTTGCTAAATCTAACCTCAAGACCATTCCACCCGGCTTCTGATACGGATTGGTGCCCATAGTTTCCACTCCTAGGTTCCACATAGGTGACTGCGGGGGGGAATACCCGTGGTACCTGAGGCAGACGTCGCATCACTTTCAACAGTACTTCTGGGGGGTGCCCTTGCGAAGCTTGGGTGCTTGTGCCGGAAAAGGCTGTTTTTAGGAGGTTGGCGTAACTATTTCTGATACCTTCGCTAGTAGGCCTGGGCCGTAATTATCCCAGACTACTTTCGGGAGGTCCTATATTTCGCTTTCTTGTATTTTGGTGTCCGGTCCTAATCACCCGGAGCAGAAATACCTGAAGGTTGTTTGCTTGATTGTATCTCAGGGATTATTTTTTGTAGTGAGTGCTCTTTGCTCCTAGCTTGCCTAGCTTTATACTTTTTGAGTCTAATTAAAATCTGTTAAAGTGGTTGATCAAGCGCCTCGTCGATCGAGGAGAATCTGGGGGTTAGCTCCCGAGAGTCCAGAGCCTTCTTCAAGAAGGCGTAGGAGTGATTTAGCAGGTGGTTACCACCCTGTGGCGTCCGACACAGTGGAGAGAGATCCTCCACAAGGTCTGAAGGTTTCATAGCTGATTCTGGTGTTGGTTCTGAGAGGAGCGCTCGGCTCACCTCACGAGTGTTATTTCCGCAGGAAGAAGATATACAGGTAGAGGAAGTGTCTGAACCCTCAGATTCACTTCCATCTGCTCTTCCTCCTGATTATCCATTCGTTGTTGAATACATCAGACCCGAGTGAGAGAGATCGGAAGATCCTCCTTATTATACATACCTTTCGATGGCCACGACTGGGAACGCGGCTTCTGCTGTGAGTGCTGCAGGCATTCAGACTCCTGCTTCTGTTGAAGGAGGGGGCACTATTGCTATATCTTCGATTGCTTCTAGTGCTATTGTGTTTGGCTCTGGTTTCACCCAAGCACATGCTTCTCAATCTGGTCCCTTCTGTTTTGGAATGCCCACTAGTGGGATTCCTTCTTTTTCCTTTTCCGCTGCTACAGCTGGATCTACACCCATGTCTTCCATGGCTAGTGGATCAGATTCTTTTCAAGGGTTCCCCTTCAGAACTGAACATATTCCTAGTTCGAATCCTTCTTTAGGGTCCTTTCCCTTTACTTCTTAGACTCAGAGTTTCAACCCTTGGTCTGGAGGTCAGAGTTCGACTAATTTTACACGTTGGAACCCTGTATTCACTACAGCGGGGGCAGGGAATCAGTTTTACGTTGGTCACCAAGGGAATGCTTCTTTCCCTTCGTCGAGTGCTTATCAGACTTTTTCCCCTCTGTCTAATGCCTGGAACACCTATCAGGGGATTTCCTCTTCATTTAATACTTCAGGTGGGGGAACTGGTCCGGTCTTTGGTAACTCTGCATGGGGAGGAGGTTCTTCTCCTTTTGCTACGAGTTCTTTTTGGCAACCTGGTGCCTCATCAAATCCAGGGTATTCTTTTTAGAATTTTGGGAATTCATCCTATCAAGGATGGAATCCTGAGGCTCCGCCTCATTTACCTTTTCTGGCAACATTAAACTTGCCAGATCTGTCGAAATTGACGAATGATCCGATTCGGTACAGTCTGGGGTGGCCTCCGGTCCCGACCAAACTACCTTAAGACATTCCAAAGTTTGAAGGCAAGAATGGAGAGGATCCGGTTGACCACATCACCACTTTCCATTTATGGTGTTCTTCTAACTCCCTGATCGATGATTCGATTAGGTTGAGATTGTTTCAACGCACCCTAACTGGAAATGCTTCCAAATGGTATATTGAGCTAACTGGGGGCAGTTTTTCTACATTTGGAGAACTGGCTGTTAGATTTCTAAACCATTTCCAGTTGCATGTCCGATATGACGCTAGGACTGAACTCCTAGCTAATTTTAAGCAGGACGACGCAACCCACATTTCTTACCATATTCAGGAATGGAGGAGAAGGAAGAGGCTTATTAAAGCTCATATTCCAGGAGAATTCCTTTTGGAATGGTTTCTGAAATCTCTGCAGTCAGACATTTCTAAAGATGTATCCCTATCTGGTGTATTTTCTAAGGAACATGCCATTTTTAGGGCCTAGCAGCTGGAACTGATCTATTCTCAGTCTGGGGTCCTCCATAAATATTTTCCCAACGCTCCTCGCTCCAAATTAGATTTATCCAAAACTAAGCCTGGTCCTCATGGTGATGGACTTATCGGGTCGATCAATAGTGGTGCAGCTAGCCTGCTTACTCAATTGCAGCAGTTGTCTTTACAATTTGCTCCTTCTGGTCAGGCTGTGCCTGCTGAGTCATTGCCTTCCCAATCTTTGTCGATAAATGCTGTCCAAGCTTCTGATCCCAAAGGAAATCAACAATCCGAAGGGAAGAAGAAGGGACGAAATAATAAGAAAAATGGAAAGAATGGGAAGGGAAATGCGAATAAAACCAACGAGCATGTTGGTGAGGGTCCAAAGGATAAAAAGAAAGTGAAGTTTCCATGCAAGTTATGTACTGAAGACCATCTTACACACCTTTGCCCTAAAATTCAGGATGCGCAGCGCTTGTTAGCTAAGCAGGATTCTTCTAGTTCCCAGGCTGTGTTGAAAAACCCTTTTCCCCAAGGGAAACAACTAGTTGTTGGCGCGAATCAAAATCCTGGGGCTTCCTCTGGGGGCACCCAGGAAGGGGAAATTCCATCAAACATATTCATGATGAGTGCTCACGTGGATGTCGCTACGAGATCCCGTGATTATGGCGGAGAAGAGTCTTCGAAAGCTAAGGATACTCCTGATGCTACTGAGCCGCTTCACATTATAAAGCCTACTGTTGAGTCTATGCCTCGGATGCCCAAAGAATCTACTAAGCGTTCGACGATTAATCCAAATGCTAGGGCTGCCCAGAACTAATCTATTGTGGAAGATCTGGCGCAGAGTCCTTGTGCTATGTCGGCTTTAGAGGTGCTCCAGTCTTGTCCGGCTCAGCGCAGTGCTTTGCTCACTGCCACTGGGGCTATTGATCCGAAAAATTCTCTTCTGATTACTTTTGATATGTCTAATTTTAAGAAGAGACTCCCCCATCATATGGCTTTTCATATTAAATCATCGTACCGGAAGTGCAACATATTTCGGATGGTTGTTGATGAGGGTGCTTTGACATGCGTGATGTCTCTCACATGTTGGAAGACGATTGGATCTCCCAAATTTGTTCCATCTACCACTCTTCTGACTGCGTTTTATGGTCATTCTCACAGACCGCATGGTATTGTCCCAGCTTTGCCTATCTGTGTTGGGGGAAAAACTGTGAATATAGAAGTTGTGGTAGTTGATGCAAGCTTGGACTACAACCTTCTATTGGGGAGGAACTGGATTTATGAGATGGATGCCATTGCATCCTCATTATTTCAGATTATTTGTTTCCCTCATGAAGGGAGGATTGTTACAGTGGACCAACTGGACTATCCTCTTGTAGACCTGAATGCGTCTACTGACTCATCTGTTCCAAGGTTGGATAATACTAAGCTGCCTGTTGAGAATTTAGGGGTTGGAATGTATTCTTCCTTGATGGGTACTTTCGATATTCCTCCTCCTACGGTGCATATAAATGCAATTTCATCCTCCAAGGCTCCTCTTCGAAGAGAGTTCTTCGGAACTCATTATTTTTCGGACCCTTGGACCTTGCCTTCCCCTACCGCCACATTAGTGGAAGTTCAAGTGGGTGGAATGGAATTTCCGATGTCTGCAGCTGAGATTGCTTATCTGTCTATTGTTGACTCTGCAGAATCCAGTCCAGCTCCTCTTTCACCGGAAGAGTTGGATGGAGATGTGGCTCCGGCTTGGACACTTAGTTCTTCTTCTGCCCAGGATTGCCTTGATACCACTCTTCCATCTGAAGAGGCCATCCTAGAAGCTATGACTGGTATAGATAGACCGTGGGATGACTTGCATCATCGGTCTTACTTTTTACCTGATTTGAGCGAAGTTGAAACAAGTTTTCCAAGTCCTCAGTCTCTTGGTCCTGTTCACCCAGTCCTGAACCCTTTAGCACCAACACAGGTTTATGCTGAAGGGAACATGGTTGTGATTTCTCCTACTATCCCGGTGAACATTTCCAGGGATCCCAATATTATTGAGAATGTCTTCATCAGAGCTAAATGTTCCCGTGAAGAGATTCAGATTTACACTGAGCTCTTTAAAGAGTATAGGGATGTATTCGCTTGGTCTTATGAGGAAATGCCTAGTATAGATCCATCTATTGTCCAGCATGAGATCAAGACTTACGAAAACGCTAAGCCTGTGAGGCAAAAACTTCGTCCGGTCAATCCTAGGAAGGCAGCAGCTATCAAAGCTGAGGTGGAGAAGCTGCTTAAGGCGGGATTCATTTTCCCTGTTCCTTTGACTGAATGGGTTTCAAACCCTATTCCCGTAGATAAAAAACAAGGAACGATTCGAGTTTGCATTGATTTCAAAGACCTTAATAAAGCATGTCCTAAAGATAATTACCCCACACCATTTATCGATCAGATTATTGACGATTGTGCCGGTAATGAGATTTTCTCCTTCATGGACAGTTTCTCCGAATATAATCAGATTACTATCCGTCCTGAAGATCAGCATAAGACTGCCTTTATTTGTCCCTGGGGTACTTTTGCATACAAGAAGATTCCTTTTGGTCTTAAAAATGTTGGGGCTACGTTTCAGCGGGCCATGTCATATGCCTTCCACGACATCAAGAATATTATCGAGGCGTATTTGGATGATTTAGCTACTCATTCTCGAAAAAGGATGGATCATCCTGCTCACCTCCAGCAAATATTTGAACGATGTTGTTTCTATAAGATTAGGTTGAATCCGAACAAGTGCGTTTTCGCGGTTACATCTGGTCGGTTATTGGGATTCATTGTGTCTAGGGAAGGGATTAGGGTAGATACCTTCAAGGTTGAGGCAATACTTCGGTTGCCTCCCCCGTCCTCTATTCATCAGCTTCAAAGTCTACAATGAAAGTCTAATTTTCTTTGGAGATTTATCGTAAATTATGCTGAAGTTACCAAGGGATTTATGAGATTGTTGAAGAAGGGAGTTTCATTTCTTTGGGATGACTTCGCTCAACGCTCATTCGATGCTTTGAAAAAAGCATTGACCTCTGCTCCTTTATTGAGTCCACCTGATTATAGCAGAGATTTCCTTTTGTATCTTGCAATAGCAGAATCTAATATTGGTATGGTTCTGGTTCAGGAAGATGATGCTCTTGCAGAGCATGTTATTTACTATCTTAGTCGAGGATTGGTAGGACTTGAACTCCGGTACACTCCGATAGAAACGTTAGCTTTATCAGCAGTTCATGTTGTGCAGCGACTCCGACATTACATTATTCTACGAAAAACTTATGTTTTGGCAGTAGCCAATCCATTTCAGTTTGTCCTCAGTAGGCGAGTGATTGGGGGAAAATACAATAGATGGATTGTGATTTTGTAGGAATTTGATCTTGAGTTTATGTCTGCCAAATCCAAGAAATCATTGGTTTTCACGGAATTGATCTCCGAGTTGCCCTGTGGGGAAGAAATGATCTATGATGAATCCTTCCCGGATGAAAATTTGTTTCTTATCTCTTCACAGGATCCTTGGTATGAAGATATCATTGTGTATCTTCAGACTGTGAAGTTGCCCTCTACTTTTTCGAAAGATGAGCGTCGTAAGTTGCGTCTAAGAATTACTTGATTATTGGTGATGATTTATATCGTCGAGGGTTTGATTCAATCCTGAGATGCTGCTTAACTCTCGAAGAAGTTGATGCTGTGCTGAATGGTTCCCACAGTGGAGCTTGTGGTGGTCATTTATCTGGGCTTGCTACAGCCCAAAATATTTTGCGTGCTGGGTACTTTTGGCCTTCAATTTTCAAAGATTGTATGGAGTCGGTCAAAAAGTGGCATTTGTGTCAAGTCTATACTCGAAAATGCGGGCTCATCCAGCTCCGCTTTTTCCAGTCATTACTGTCGGTCCCTTTACAAAGTGGGGTATTGATTGTACTACTTGTAACCCGCCTTCGGCTAAAGGTCACAAGTACATTATTGTAGTAGTAGACTACTTTACGAAGTGGGTCGAGGCTATGCCTACTTTTGGGAATGATGGTGAGACTGCAGCTCTTTTTCTTTTCAACCAGGTTATTTCTCGTTTTGGTATTCCTAGAGAGATTGTCACTGATCATGGCTATCATTTTCAGAATAGCATAATGGCTGAGTTGGCTCTCAAATTGGGTTTCCGGCAGGAGCATTCATCTCCGTATTATCCTCAAGCTAATGGGCAAGTGGAAGCCGTGAATAAATCCTTGAAGACAATTCTTCAAAGGACAATTGATAAATCTAGATCCAACTGGCATATTATGCTATATCCTACACTTTGGCCATACAGGATGTCAGTGAAAACTGCAACTGGCTTTACTTCGTTTCAGCTAGTGCACGGGTTGGAATCCGTATTTCCCATTGAATGTGAGATTCCTTCTCTTAAATTAGTTGTTGAACTTCTTCCTGACACTTCTAGTCTTGAAGAACGGCTCCTCCATCTGGAATATCTCGATGAGCAGCGTCGGGATGCCGCCACGATGAATGAAGCGCATAAAAACCGAGTTAAAGCTCAGTACGATAAGGCAGTCAAACCTAGGGTTTTTTCGGAAGGTGACCTTGTTTTGGTCTATGCCCAAGAAAAAGATGCCTTGGGGGCAGGAAAATTTAAGTCTATGTGGTATGGCCCCTTCATCGTTAAAAAAGTCCTTAAAAAAGGAGCATATACCTTGGTTGATTTTGAAGGGAACGAGTTGCCGGAGCCCAGAAATGGGCTCTATTTGAAGAAGTATTATGCCTAGGCTTTGGCCTGGCATGTTTCTTTTGTATATAGTAGTTTTGCTTTGTACATATCTGGTTGATTTTCGATCTTTGATGAGTTGGTGATGTTTTTGATCTACTTTGGCAGGTTGTGTTGGATGTCATGAGTCATTTTGGTTTCGCCGATGGTGCTAGTAGACACACCCGGAACTTAGCTTCCGCGACTTGGGTGCTTCATTATCCTTCCGGTCAGCTGTTAGTATCAAGAGGGGTCTGCATTGGTCCCGCTTCCAATAATATAGCAGAATACACTGCAGTTGTTTATCTACTCTCGGAGGCAATATCTTTGGGTGTTGATTCGTTGGTAGTTTTCTTGGACTCTCAGCTGGTGGTGTCACAGTTGAACAATACTTATCGGGTTCGAGATCCATTTTTACTCCGGTTGTTCTTGAGGGTACGTTTGTTACAAAGATCATTTCAATTTTTAACTTTGATTCAGATTCCTTGAGCTGACAATTGGTTGGCAGACTCATTAGCTAATCAAGCAATTGATTGGCACATTAATCATTCCATACAATAAAATTTAATCATAAAAAACATCATACATTTTGATACATTTGTCACATCACATCAAACATCGCTGTATATATATCATCAGAGTGTTCAAAAAACTATACAAAATTTGGATCCATAAGTCATACAAAATTTGGGCTTATGCCCAATCATGTTCAGTCTCAAATAATATACAGTCATCTGATACATCATATCTATCTACTCCTGAGGTCCCTGCCCAGAAGTTGTGTTCCTATAGAACACGATCGCGGTGGCAACTCGGCGGAATAACCGTACCCAGTCTCGGGGCACTCCTACCACTCATCTCTGGATGGCTTCCGGCAGATCTTCCACTGCAGCCATAGGTACTTGGCGGGTTAATCCCTCCAAGTTCCTCTGTACAGCCTGGAGGGTCCTGTCTGAATCCACTGTATCCGCTTCGCCTCTGCGACGCTTGTGTCGCGGGAAACCCTCAGGTCGAACTGGTCCAATATCTGTATCATGATCATTTTTAAATTGTAAGTCATTATGAATCCAATCAAAAACATGTTTCTTTTCCATTTTTTCATACATATTTGAAAAAATCCAAAAAATTATATAAGTCAAAAAATTGCAAACTTACCGACTGTTCCCCATGCCGCGCCTGGTGGAAGGACAAGATCTGGATCACCACGAAAGTCCATCCCGACATAGGGATAGTCGTCCACAACGATGATTTGTTCTCCCCACCAAAGGAAGAACTCATCATCCCAAGTGGTCCAGGGAACTTCACTTCCCCCCAATCTCTTCATCATGTCTGCCCAGCGGGCAATTCTTGGGTCTCTCAGGCTGCTGATGGTAGAGATCACTTTGGGTCTCAATGTTGGTATCTTCTCGAAGAAGAATGTCATCAAAATTGTACCATATCCAAAATGTTTTGTCTTTGCCTTTCGGATAGAAGTCAATTGTTGCTTCATGTTCATCAGTAGAGTTGTGCACCAATCATATACATGAGTTAAGCATTCCACTGCTATACTCATTTGCGTCCTGGATGCCTAGTGTAGAGAAGCTGATCCTGCTACTCTCCCAATGGTAAAAAGGAGGATTTTTATGTGCAAGTCTCTTAAATATTTGATTGCAATTTGAGTTCCCACTTTCTTGGAACCCTCTACGCAGTACACGTGGACGTAATCTTCCACGGTTAGCCCTCCCAAAGGCTTCCCGTGCAAGTCTACTGGCTCCCCCCTCCGGGAGAGTCCAGTAATAAAATATATATCTTCCACTTCGATGCGTATGGGCATATGATCTATGATGAAGCAGTCTTCTTCCGGTTCCCAATAGTTCACAAGAATTTCGAGCAACCAGACATTACTCTTCATATTTGGCATTTTGAAAAACTTGAGCAATCCGCAATTCTAGAGAATATTTAGTGATGCTCGATCCCGCATGACTTCTTGATCAATAGCACTGTGTTCACGCTCTCTCCATGATATGGTCATCCTGCAAAATTTCAATAATTCGTTCATTAGCTACGCATTTTTCATTTTTGGGTTGCGCATACGCGACTTTATTTGTGCACAGTCGCGTGTATACGCGACTTGGTCATTACCAACCCGCGTATGCGCAAACCCGTGATTTTTAGCAAGAGATTCTACGGTGAAAATTCCTAAATTTTAATTTATGAACGGACAAAATGAATAGCAAGGATGGTTTATGAGCTTACCTGACAAATTCGGTGCGATTTGATGGTCGATTGCTCCTGTTTTGACGAAAGAAGTTTTTTTTTCTCCAGAGCACTTTTTTCCAAATCAGCAATGTAACAATGAACCAAATATGAGGTAATTTGTCTATTTATGTCCAAAAAGTTGAAAATTTTCACAAAAATTTGTTATGCTTATTTTTTCAATCTATCTTAAGCTGCATAACCCAGATGCTTGGAAGTGCCCAGTTTGGTATGTTTTCAGGTACATTTTGACGATTTTTGAGATTTTCCCGGATTTTGTTCCATGACTGCTGACCCGTCATGGCAGGTATATGATCTTCACTGGCATATAGGTTAGGGAATTCACTTTCCGTTGCATCTTGCATACTAGCCTCCATACTGATCACTTGCCATAGGGTCGATCCCATCAGGTCATGAGTACTACACCTATTTCACTCGCCGATTATTTAATCATGACTTGATGGTAGAGCCTTCCTTTACATGGGCTTCTTAGTTAGTTCCTCGCTATCACTTGTTGCCCATGCTGCGTTTTATGTAGGCTTGGGAGTCCTCTTTAGTCCCACCATGACTTATGTGTTGAAGCTTCATTCTTCTTCTTCCTCACTATCATTTTTCTAGCTATTACCCTAGAGGGTCCCTGGTGTTGTTGAGTTGTATTACTGCATTGCATATTGGCTACTTGTTTATCCTGGCCTTTAGCCGGCTTCATTTGGACTCGATGTTTAAGCCAAATTTTGACCTTGTCTATCTGTACAAGTTAACCATTGCATGCACTTAGCTATCGTGACTTGACACCCTTTTACCTATGGATGGAACATTCCTCTGAGTATCGCTTACCAGTTTCCGCCACCTTGCATTGAGCATAGGATCGTTCCAATCCCAGGAACTAGTGCATATGTTTCTTGATACTCGTTCTATCCATTGTACCATAGCATTCTTTTATTCTTTTTCAGGCTTATTATATGAAAAAGACAAAAAAATCAAATATAACAAAAAGAGCGGGAACGGGATGTAACTTCCTTATTTGATGGCAGTATAGAGTCAGTTTGTCACCCTTGAACAAAGCACATATACTTATATATATTTCCTACATTTGGGATGGTTTTAGTTTTGACCTAGATTCAGCCTTTACCTTGTTTCACTTGTCATTCCTCCCCCGGTTGGTTATCTCTTCCAATCATATGGAGATTTTGTTCTGCCTCCTGCATAACAGACTTATACAGTGTCACTTTTTACTACCATGGTCATCACGAGTCGTGCTTTTGTTCAAGGGAAGTCTAACTAGAGTCAGCCATTCTACGGTGTCTCTTGACTCATTATTCAGTCGGCCTTCCCGGTCTTGTCAGTATCTTGTTCTATCACATCAGATGTTTTGGTCTTCTGCTTGTGCTGGTTTGAGAAGGTCTCCATTGACTTCTTGATTGCAGGTTTGTCTCTTATCGACTACGACATATTGCTCTCAGAGCAAACCTAGAGCTGCACCCTGGCCCTATTTCCATCATTGATAGGTGACCTTGTGCTCAGCATTTGATTATCATTATGGGTCTTTGACTGAGTGGTTTCCCCTGTGTTTGACGTCAGCATACATTATTACACTTGGGATTCGTGCAGTACCTTGATTTCCATTTGACCCTATCGGTGGATATCTCGCCTCTGTGTTAGCTTTCATTATTGGTTGGTTCAGAGGGTTTCTTCCGTGCGCTAGCTTCATCTTGTGCATGTCGAAAACGTACTTCGGTTTGGTTCCGTCACTCTACTTCGTCCGATTTCTTCCAAATCTTGGCCTGCGGGTTACACTCACGCTGGACTGATGTGGGATGCCTTAATGCCTTCCTTCCAGCAGATATTTTCCCATCGACTCCGAATCATTGCTCTGGGAATAGGATCTAGAGTCTTTTTGTCAGTACCTTAGGGTTTGTAGTCATCAGTGGCAGACTCTTCGCTATCGACAGTGGGGATTCATCATTACCTCCTGATTGGTAGATTCTTTCAAGTGTTCGACTTCAACTCATTTATTCGCACTTGTTAGATTGTACTGGGGCACCTTGACGCTCATTTTTATTATTGGTGGGTTGTCTCGCATTGGTTAACGGTATACATCATTGACCGGTAATCCAATGATTTCTCACATGGTCGACTTCAGCTCATTTATTCCCATTGTGTAGAATTGTGCCATAGTGATCGGTGAAGACCTCGGGTTGCATCAGCATTTTTCAGTTCACTTTTGACAGTCCATTCAGTTTCTACTAGTGATGTCATTCACCCTTATATGTTGCAGTGTCAGTACAGCAGCATCCTATATGTTGGCTCCCGAGTCGCGTGATTGTACCATGTGTTCCACCTCTTATGATTTGGTACTTGGAGATTCAGTTACTTATATGATCAGACATCTAGTTTCAGCATCATTGATCAACTTTCTATATATGTGATACTTGGACATTGATTCAGACTTGTACTTCTGGGCCATGCTCAGATGATTCATTATGTACTTTCAGTTCAGCTATACTTGTATACATTTTGGATCTATTCTATACTTTCCATATGATGTATTTTTGACTGAGCATGGGTATGCCCGCCTCAGCATGAGTTGACTCTCTGTTTTCTTTCATTGGTTTTTGGCAGGCTGAAATCTGGTGAAGTCCTCTCTTGTCCTTGCAAAGTTCTTTCTATGTGCATAATACATTTCGGCCATCATGTACCCCTTCTGACCTCATATATTAGGAGGCATCTGTTATAGCATCATTTTTCACCCTCAGGTGATTCATGATTGTCTTTATGGCTTTGGGCACCCATTCCTACAGACTTGAACAAATTCACTAAAAAACAGTGTTAAAATTCCCATACGCAGGTATGCCCGGACTTTTCCGCGTGTATACGCAAGTCCACATGTAATTTTCCACGTATGCCATTAAAACCATTAAAAAATATATAAATTCCCTATTTTCGGACTGGGTTGATGGTTACTCCAGTAGTTCAACCACCCCAGTATGTGGCCAACTGTTTCCAACTGACTGAAACTACTTTGAGGGAGTATAAAAGCCCCTCATGTGCATGGACTAAGGGAGAGAGAAATTTTATAGACATTATACTCTGTTGGAATCCCTAGTTCAAGTCTGATTTCCTATGCCTCCTGCACTTTCCCAGATTTATACAGGAAACCCTTGTTTCCTGGAGATGTTCATCCATTTATATGCCATCTCGAGTGCACAAGTCTTGAAAGTTTCTTAGCGAGGCAAGGGCGGGACGAATCCAGACGACGGTCTGCTCGAAGATCGTGGAAGGATTCAGGTGATCTCTCCACTCTTTATTTCTGTACATGCTGTTCACAATAATGAAGAACCATCTTGTTCCTGAACTTCTGTGTTAGTATCTATTTGTATATGTGAAAATATTGATTATTAAGCAGTTGTTATCATTTATATCATATTTCACATGGATTACACTAACGTTTAGGAGAAATATATGCTGTACAACTAGGTTTCCGTGCATGTTATTTCTTGTTTTCCAGGTTGAAGGAGGAAGAAAGGTTGCTGGGGGTTTGGACCCTGCGGGATCTACATCGAACGTAGGACTACGGGTGAGTTCTGCTATCGTTGTTATCTAGTTTTTTTTGCATTCAAGTATGGTTGTGTGTGAGTCCTTCTGAATGGCATGCCCTACTCTGTGGAGGTTTTGACCCAACAAACCTCTAGGGTGATTTTCCCCGAAATAAACATCCAACATGAAGTTCGCGTTTTGGAACCTGATTCATTGGAGAAAGCATTCAGGTTGGCAAGAAAATTTGAATGTAAAATTATGGCGACAAGGAAGCCTACCACTCAATTCTATAAAGAAGGAAGTGTTGCTACGCCTAGATTTCCACAACCTACAAGGTTGACACCACAAAAATTGGAAGGAAAAAGAGAAAAAGGACTTTGCTACAGTTGTGATAGCAAATACACTAAAGGTCATAAGTGTGCTGAGAAGAAATTATTTTACATAGATTGTGAAGAGGAAGAAGAAAATGAACAAGAAGAGGATATACACCAGGAACCATCCCTAAAAGAGGAAGAAATGAACCCGACGATATCATGTAATGCACTGGCAGGAATTACCACTCCTCAAACTCTCAAGATAGAAGGACATATCAAGAAGAAAAAGGTAATAGTGTTGATTGATTCATGTAGCACCCATAATTTTATTCATTGTAAGGTAGCCAAGGAATTAAATTGTTTCCTATACCCAGCACCAGAATGTCAAGTGATGGTTGCAAATGGAGAACTATAAATTGCTCTAGAAAATGCCATAATATCAAGCTAACCATGGGGGAATATGTATTGACTAGTCCAATGCTTTCCATTCCTATGGGAGGTGCTGATGTTGTACTAGGAGTACAATGGTTACAATCTTTGGGGACGGTAGATTTTAATTTTCAAGAACTTTTCTTGAAATTTTTTTCAGAAGGAAAGGAAGTTGAATTACGGGGTATTGCAGGAAAGCCGGGAAAGATAATAAGCTCTAATGTCATGACAAAGCTTCTAAAGAAAGAACAACAAGGTGTAATTGCACAATTATGCTCACTAGAAGTTCCAACATCAAAATCATCTATTTCTGCAGATCTCCAACAAGTCTTGGACAATCATTCCAAGGTGTTTGAAACTCTCAAAGGACTCCCACCTATTCCTGATCATGATCATGCTATTCATTTGATTCCAGGAAGTGTTCCTCCAAACATCAGGCCTTATAGATATCCTTATGTCCAAAAGAGCAAAATTGAACGTATGATTGCAGAAATGTTAGAGGCGGGTATAATTCAACCTAGTCAAAGTTCTTTCTCTGCTCCTGTAGTATTGGTACACAAGAAGGATGGATCACGGCGAATGTGTCTGGATTATAGGGAGCTCAATAAGCTCACCATTAAAGATAAATTTCCCATTCCTGTGATTGATGAATTATTGGATGAATTACATGGAGCAATTTATTTTACCAAGTTGGATCTTCGTTCAGGATATCATCAAATTAGAATGAAGACAGAAGATATTCCAAAAACAACATTTCGAACTCATGAGGGTCATTATGAATTTTTGGTCATGCCTTTTTGCCTTACCAATGCACCTTCTACATTTCAAGGGTTGATGAATTCCATTTTCCTTAGAAAATTTGTGCTAGTATTTTTTGATGATATACTAATCTACAGCAGGTCTTGGAAGGATCATGTTGAACATGTTGACAGGGTGCTCAAACTATTGCAGGAGAAACAATTATATGCAAAAAAATCCAAATGTTTCTTTGGAGTACAAGAGGTGGAATATCTGGGTCATAATGTATCTCACGAGGGTGTTAAAGTAGACCCTAACAAAATTAAAGCCATTAAGGAATGGAAAGTCCCCACAACCATAAAGAAGTTGCGAGGATTTCTCGGGTTAACGGGGTATTATCGCAAGTTTGTTAAGAATTATGGGAGAATAGCAGCACCTCTAACAACATTATTGAAGAAAGATGCATTTTCATGGACTCCTGAAACAACTAAGGCCTTTGAACATCTTAAAGAGGCAATGTGCCTAGCACCGGTCTTAGCTACGCCAGACTTCACAAAAACCTTTATTGTGGAATGTGATACCTCAGGAAATGGAATTGGTGCAGTTTTAATGCAGGAAGGAAGACCCATTGCTTTTGAAAGTCATCCAATCAAAGGAAAGTATTTACAGAAACCTATTTATGAGAAGGAAATGTTAGCAATACTGCATGCACTAAAGAAATAGCGAACTTACCTAATGGGAAGACACTTCAAGGTAAAAAATGATCATGATAGTCTTAAACACTTTTTGGAACAAAGACTATCTTCAGAAGAGCAGCAAAAATGGGTCAAAAAGATGTTGGGTTATGACTTTGAAATAATCTACAAAAAAGGAAAGCTTAATGTTGTTGCAGATGCACTCTCAAGAAAGAATGAAGAGGTGGAAGCATTGGTTTGTGCCATTTCTATTATCCAACCAGATTGGATAACCGAAGCAAGAGATGAATGGAAGAAGGACAAAGATGTATGGACACTCATTCAAAAGTTGCAGCAAGATCCTAGTACATCTGATACATTTAGTTGGAAAAATGATTCCTTATGGTACAAAGATCGCTTATATCTTTGTAAGAATTCCCAACTAAAACAAAAGATTCTTCTAGAATTGCACACTTCTCCTTTAGGAGGACACTCAGGATTTTTAAAAACATACCACAGGGTGAAGAAATAATTTTTTTGGGATGGCCTTAAATCTGATGTTCAAAATTTTGTGGCGGAATGTTTGGGTTGCCAGCAGAATAAAGTTGAGACAATTAAGACCCCAAGACTTCTACAACCTTTATCCATTCCAAGTCAACGTTGGGAGGAGATTTCAATGGATTTTGTCACAGGTTTACCTAAGTCCGAAGGAAAGAGTGTCATCATGGTGGTAGTTGATATACTTACCAAGTATGCACACTTTTGTGCATTATCTCATCCATTTAAAGCAAGTACAGTTGCTAGTACATTTATGGACAGAATTCAAAAGCTACATGGAAGCCCAAGAGTTATTGTGAGCGACAGAGATCCCATTTTTACTGGAAATTTTTGGACGGAGTTATTTTCTTGTTTGGGTACTCAATTAGCTCATAGCTCATCTTATCATCCTCAATCTGATGGTCAAACTAAGATAGTAAATAAATTTTTGGAAGGATATCTTCATTGTTTTGTATCTGATAAAAAAACATAATGGGTCAAGTGGTTACCTCTCGCTGAATGGTGGTATAACACTTCCTTCCATACTGTAGCAAAAATGACCCCATTTATGGAAATTTATGGATATCATCCACCATTCATCACATCATCTTTAAGGGAAAATTAGAAGGTTCAAGTAGTGGAAGATCACATCGAGCATCAACAAGAAGTTCTCCAACTCTTAAAGGATAACCTGAATTTGGCACAAAATATAATGAAACAACACGCAGATCAACATCGTAACGAGAGAAGTTTTGATGTAGGAGATTGTGTATGTAGAAATTTGAATAACTGTTAAATTATTCACCGATATTATCCTGATCACACACTATTTGAGCTTCATGCATAATACATAACCTCTTCTACTATTGATCATCAATTTGCGGAATTAAAAACAATCGCATGCGCACATTAAAACCATAAACAATCACACATATAAACATAGTATTTATGGGAAAGCTTAAAGCTGAAAACCCCCAACTATCTGTATATTATAATGATAGAGATCATGTAACAATCATTGTACAAAATCCTCACAAGCTCTCAGTACAATCTCCAATTGTTACACACTACACAAGCTCAGATCATACAAAACACATGCTCCAATCTGCTCCACCTGTTAGCCTGCCTCTACTGCGCAATCCAATATGGATAATACTGAGATCCAGGTTCGAATCCCACTAGTATGTACTGCGCAATCCTCATTGGCATCTCCATCAATGTGTGTGCAAATCTCATGCACCAGTATATTCACAACTGATAGTCACACTTGCTCTTTCACCTACCTCTCCACTGGTCTCCACTGAAACTGTCCATGCACTGTAGTTAACTGATGTATTCTTTAGTTGATTTATGAGTTTATAATTAGTGAATTAATTAATAATTAATTCACACTACTCTCACTAATTGTATCAATCAGTTAGACTAGATACAACTAGCTCAACTAAGTTAAACTGAACACAACTCCATTAACTGTCTCATCAACTCCACCAAACTCTGTCACATGAGTTCTAACTGAAGTCAACCATGCAATAGCTCCACTAAACCCTAGGAATAGCATAATTCCTCATGTCAGCTGCATGTGCCAGATCCGTGACTCGAACTGAAGTTCTCCAAGAGGATAAGATAATGTTTAGAGTCCAAATATTACTAAGAGCTAATAATATTCGACATATCTATTTTTAGACTGGCAATCTAAAAATAGATTCCGCCCAGTATGTCTAAAAATAGAATTCCATCTATTTTTTCCTACTTGACAAACCATTCAGAAATAGCATCCTGCAACTCATAGAACATGATCCATATGTCTAAAAATAGACATAGTCTAAAAATAGACTTTGCGCCAAAAATACCCTGCGGGCCCACTTAGTGAAGGCGACTCCTTTCCACTAAGCTCATCATCTTGTTGCAATCTCAACATTTTTACGGCTACAACCATACAAACAAATGTCCCTAAAGCAAGCTTAGAAGGATAATAAATTATCTCCAAAGTAATATGGTCCTTACAAGGTGTTGCAAAAGATTGGTACTATGGCATACAAATTGGAGCTTCCATTAGGGGAATTTTGAGGTCTAAAATGGGCCTCCTAAGGAAATTATAAAATAATAGTGGAAATAATAAAATAATATTTGATTAAATCATCAAATTTTGGAGGGAGAAAAGAAAAAACTACTTTTTCAACCCATATTTTCAACTTATCTCCCAAAGTTTTTACTCAAATTTTAAGCAAGAGTACTCGTTGGATGCAAAATTTAATTCCTCATCCAAGGAGTACCCATGTTGCATACTTTTGATGGGTCTTGCTAAAAAAAATATGTGAAATACATGAAAAACGTGATTGTAATCACGTGTTTTTATGTATTTCTCATTTTTATTGTAGGAGGGTCCATCGAAATTATGCAACATGGGTACTCTTTGGATGAGGAATTAAATTTTGCATCCAACGAGTACTCCCACTCGAAATTTGAGTAAAAACTTTGGGAGATAAGCTAAAAATACGAGTTGAAAAAGTGGTTTTATTATTTTATTATTTTTTAAACTTTTTACCCTTTTACTTAAAAAATGGTGAATCATCCCCCATGGTTGACATCATCATCTTGAATCTTATTGGTTCTTATAAAGTTTATTTTTTTTGTACATTTTTCTTAGGAGGCCCAATTTAGACCTCAAAATTCCCCTAATGCTTCTTCTTCGTGAGTACATCCAGTTTTCCATGTTTCATGCTTAAAGAAGGTTATAGGTGAAAATATTCCAATTCAAACAATATTGCCAGAACTTGATGAGGAAGGAAAAATCATATTGGAACCCGGCGCCACGGAGCAGTTAACTCGACAGTGACGGAATCGATCAATTTCAGAGTATCTCATCAAGTGGAAGAACTTACCCACTGAAGATTCTACATGGGAGGATGAGAATTTTATACAGAAGCACCCAGAGCTACTCAAGCGTTGAGGACAATACTTTTGTGAAGGAGAGGGGCATGTTAGGTCCCTATATTACTAGTATAACCCCTTATTGTTGTTACTGTAACCCCCTTATTGTTATTATTGTACCCTTGTAACCCCCATTTTGTTATTATTGTGCCCTTAAATTATTATTGTTAGGTCGGCTAGGATTACATTGTGGCCCACTAGGATAACATTATGGCCCCACGGACTCCTATATATAGAAAGGAGGTTTTGTAAATTGTATCATGGAAGAATTGTTCATTCATGTAATGTATTGGAGGTTTCCCCCTTGAAGTGGCTTATTTCTAAGGCATTGATATCCCTTTTCTTCTATTTTTTGAGTTGGTTTCACAACAACTTAAGGCCTAATTTCTTTAATGGGTGGAAAATAGGCCAAAAGAGGGTTTTTAAGATTTTTTTTGGAGTTTTCCGATAGGTGAAAAAAGCGTTTTTAAACCAATATGAAGGGGTTTTGATGGTTTTAAAGGGGTTTTTAGAGGAAATGGAGGTTTAATGAAGAAAAAATGAGTTTTATAGAGGGAAAAAGGACTGATAGAATAATAGGGGTAGAAAAGATAAAATGGGGGAATGAAATGGACATGAAATGGTGGAAATAGTCTGAAATCAATTCCTTTTTGAGATGGCAGGATAAATTGGAGGTTTTGAGTGAAGATTTTCAGTAAATTTATAGACTTAGGATAATGAAGGCAGTGAGATTTCTAGAACTCACAGTGTTTCTACAAATATTGTTTCTAGAAATCTGAGATTTTCAACTCAGTCATTTTTAGATGAGATCAAAATTATTAATGACTAACAGTGGCTCCACTTGGGGAGGGAAGCTATCTTTTCAAGGTGTCCAGAACCTCAGTTTATGAAATCTCTGAGTTTCATCAGATCAGTGCCTTATCCATTGGGAAAATTTCTTCTTTTTCTTGCTGATGTTTCTCTGGAAAAGAGAACTTTTTGACAAATTGCAATATATAATCCTTTTCACACAGTCTTTCTACCTACCCATTCCTACTTGTCCTAGAATTTTCTCTTCTTTCAGTGCATTTGAACTGGAAAACTCTTTGACATTGTATTTTTGAAAACAGAAATAAACCTCCTAATCCTCTCCTTATTTCTTCCAAGAGTCTAGATTAAACTGTTGAACTCTTTTATTCCCTACCTATACTAAGTGACTCCCAAGATTAAATTGTTTGGCAATCTTTATTTTCTAGCTATTGACATGAAAATTTAAAGCATGGTTCAAATCAGGATTAGACAGTCTGATCTACCATGGTTGTGGCATTTTGAACAATCTACACACAAACATTATTTTTGCATTAAAGTAAATTAGAAGGATAAGGCCATGATTTTTTCTTTTGCAAGGCATCCTTATCTACCTCTTTGGTTTTTTTTTTTGAGCATGTGGAACTAGTATCTTTATATTCTCCTAATCTATATTTTTTGAAAATTTCAAGTTTGAAATAATCTTATCAATCAGTGCTTCTACTAAATTATCAACAAAAATTTTTAAAGCATGCTCAACCATGATTAGGCTAGATGACTGAACAATATATCATTTTGAATTAGCAGTGGCATTTAGACTTGCTCACGTTCAAAAAATTCTCTTTTTGGGTACGGGGTTGTACCTCTTTTGAATCTGCCCTCTTTTCATTTTCTTTTCTTTTATTGTTCTTGTATTTTTCATGATTTTCTTTTCAATTGGGTTATGTACAATGAATAAAAACTTTGAAGCTAGGACTCTTGACAGAAGTAGTGCTTGAGCATCCTGCCATTGATATGACCTCCAAATAAGTCTTCTCCATTCAGCTCTTGTAGAAAGAATACATTATGACCCTTTATAGAATGAATGATGTAGGGCCCTTTCCACAAATTCTCAAACTTACCATGTTTACCTTTCTCTTCCCTTCTGGAATCCCATTTTAGAATTATATTTCCAGCTTGGAAATCATTTGATTTAGTCCTTTTGTAAAATAACTTCTTGATGCCTTCTTGGACTATTTGTGTTCTTTTGTACACTTCCTCTCTGGACTAATGTAAATGAATGGTCTAATTGATTCTTCTCTGCATATCATTCTCTTCAGTTTGTATCTCTTGAAGGAGTTTCATGACTAGAATTCCTAAAGAGGTTGGGAAAATTGCATCCATGCCATAGACCAGCTGATATGGAGACATATTTATTGATTTCTTGGTGGTTAATCTATCAGCCCATAAAGCATGAATTAGCTTACTATGCCATGATTTCTGATTTTGTTCCAACAATGTTTTGATAATATTGATAAGGCTTTTGTTGGAGGATTCAGCTAATCCATTCCCTTGGGGATAATAGGCAGTGGAATGACCCAAGGTGATATGATATTTATAGCAGAAGACAACCATTATTTTAGATTTGAAGGCAACATCATTGTCTGTGATAATTTTTCTAGGACAACCAAATCTGGATAGTATGTTGGTTTCAAGGAACTTGATAATGACAGAGTCAGTAGCATTCCTAGAAGGTATGGCTTCTATCCACTTGGTAAAATAATCAGTGGCAGTGAGGATCCACTTATGCTGGGCTGAAGAAGATGGGTGAATTTCCCCAATGAAGTCCAAGCCCTATTGTTGAAAGGGAGCCTCAACACTGATGGGATGTAAGGGTAAAGGTAGGAGTTTTCTCTTGCCATAGAAAATTTGACACTTATGGCAAGACATGAAAAGCTTCTGAGTATCTGGGAAAAGGGTGGGCCAATAGTAGCTAGATATAAGGACTTTATTTGCTGTAGTCTTCCAGTAAAGATGTCCTCCACATTCTCCCTCATGCAGCTCATGCGTGATTTTTCCTGCATCAATCTCAAGCAAACATTTAAGAAATATTCCAATAGCATTCTTCCAATATAAAACCCCATCTAATATGCAATAATTTAAAGCCTTCTGTTTTAAAAAGCTAGCTTTAGTCTTAGACAGAGAAGAAGGGGTATTCAGATAAAGCAGCACATATATGATATCAGCATACCAAGGTGAATTCAAAAAGGTTTCTTCAATGAATGGAGCTGTGAATTCTTCTGTTTCTTCCAAAGTATCAACCATATTCATATCTAGTGCTTGGAAGTTTGATTCAGCCATGAATTTTGCTAATCCATGCCCTTTGATTAATTTGGTAGGTCTGATTTATAAGTCATATTCTAGAATAATAGCAATCCATTTTCCCCTTTTACCATCAGGGTCTTGACTTAGAATGTCCTTGACAACAGTATGTGGGACAAAAGAAATGATGTGAGAATGGAAAATGTAGACTCTAAAGTCTTTCAATGCTTTTACCAAGGCTAAGGCTTGTTTCTCCATGATGTTATATTTTAGTGGAGCATATCCTAAGGCCCTACTAAAAAAGGATATTGGTTGTACTTGTCCCATGATGTTATTTTGTAGCAATATTGCAACTATTGTATGTTCAGATGCAAAAGAAAAGATGTAGAAATCTTTGGTGAAATCAGGACTGATAAGAAATGGTGTTTGAGTAAGAGCTTGTTTCACTAGTTCAAATGACTGTTTAGCTTGTATTTTCCATTTAACACCTATCTCTTTCTTTAGCATGTTTGTGATATTTCTTAATAGCTCAGCAAGGTTGGGAATGAACCTCCTTAAAAAAATTATCTTCCCAATGAAAGATTGCAATTCTTTTAGGTTTCTAGGATGGTTGATTTTCAATATACCATCAATCCTTTTAGGGTCTACTTTGATTCCCTCTTCAGAAATTATGTGACCAAGAAGCTTTCCTTATTGGAGACCAAAGAGTGTCTTTTTAGGGATTCAAAGATAAGCCATATTTCCTACATTTCTCAAAAAAAATTCTTAAATGAATCAAGTGTTCTTCATCAGTTTTAGAGAAAATAGTAATGTCATCAAGATAAATGATTATAAAATAGCCTTTGTCTTCTGAGAAGGCTATATCCATGGCCCTTTGGAAGGTGGCCTCTGCATTCATCAATCCAAATAGTATTTTGACATACATGAATGTACCCCAAGGTGTAGTCGAAGAATTTTTATG
Organism: Pinus albicaulis; assembly: GCA_034641835.2. Taxonomy (NCBI): domain Eukaryota; kingdom Viridiplantae; phylum Streptophyta; class Pinopsida; order Pinales; family Pinaceae; genus Pinus; species Pinus albicaulis. Next base: position 1,022,591,883 of record CM076583.1, on the reverse strand, counting down.
TTGATCACTTGGGAGTACTAACATTTGATTGTAACCTGAGAACCCATCCAATAGTGATATTATTTTAGACCCAACTACCCTTTGAAGTATGTGATCGATTTTTGGTAAGGGATAGTTGTCTTTTATGGAGGCTCTATTTAGATTTCTAAAGTCGATGCAGAGCCTAATTTCCCCAGTCTTTTTCCTGATATACACTAAGTTGGAAACCCATTCTGAATATCTGAGGGGAACTATGATCCCAGCATCATACATTTCCTTATTTCTTTCTCAACTAAAGGAAATAAAACAAGGTTTATCCTTCTTAGTTTTTGTTTGAAAGGTTTCTGATTTTCCTTAAGAGGAATTTTGTGTTGAATGACGCTGGTATCATATGATTTCAGATCCTTGTATCTCCATGCAAACACATCTCCAAACTTTTTGAAAATTTCTATGTATTGCTGCTTTATATGAGCTGGAAGAGTGTTGTATAGCTTGATCATTTTGGGTTCTGTTAGGCTGCCTGTGTTATGTTCTTCTATATTTGTTTCTATAGGCTTGATTCTTGGTTCTTTGGCTACATCATTAAAATCAAAGAGTTGTTATAATGGTGTAAGGCTTCTTGGAATTGTATCATTTTTACATTGTAAAATTTCCAAGTCTTTTTGGTTTGTATTGTCAACTATTTCTGCTTTGAAAAGATGTTCAAATTGGTTTATATCAGTAGAATAGGAAAAATCTGTTTTAGGGAGTTGTTCATTATTTAAACAGTTTTCTTCATGGCTAGTGTTTGATGTTGGTATGACAAAGTCATTTTTTGATTGCAGAAAATCATCTATGTTTTTGTCACCTTAAAACACTTTCCAATAATCTTCATTGTCAGGTATTGCAGGCTTGTTTTTTACCTTTAAATTGAATTTTTCAGTTATCTGTGGCATTTTACAATTACTAGCAGCAAAGGCAAGTTCATTTGCTAGATGATTTTGAGCTCTTGGGATGAAAATGAGTTCATATTTTTCAAAAAAAATTAGGAGATCAAGGGAAGCATTTCTATATTCTCTTAATCTTGGGTTTTTGGCTGAATACTCCCCTTTTATTTGCTTAATGATTAGCTCATAATCTCCTTGGACTGATATTTTCTTAGCTCCTAAATCTTTGAGCAAATGTAGGCCAAGGAGGAGGGCTTCATATTCAAAAATGTTATTGGTGCATGGAAAATCTAGTTTATAGGAATGTCCTTTGTTTGTATTATGTGTCCATACACCAGCCCCTGAACCTAGTTTGCTACAAGAGCCATCAAAGCTCATTTTCCAAGGTGTTTCAATCTCATTTTCATTTCCTTTCTATTGTTCAAGGCTACTAAAGTTTGAGTTTTTTATACTTGATTTGAGGGCATATTTGACTGTTCCGGTGGACTAAATTCTTTCTTGTTTTCCTTTTCTTGTTGGCTGACTTCATTTTCATTATACAAGATAAAGGAATCTAAATTTGAATGAATGGAGTAGACAAGAGTGTTGTTGGGCCTATCTATGTTTCTCACCATGTATTTCATATGAGACTCCCTGTATAGTCTTCTGGTTTGGTTAAACACTGGGATGGTGGCATAGGACATGTCCATTTGAAAGCTCCCCTAAATTTTAGCTCCCCATGATCTAGATAGAAGCATGCCATAATTTGGGGGAATGTCAGCTACTACTATGTCCATAACCAGACCTTTGGCAGGAATTTGGGCCAAGTTGACACATAAATATTTAATTAGGCCCAAGCATTTGAACCTGCTTGAATGAAAGGAATACATGTCCTTATAAGGTTTAGTAATTTCTAGGCCTAGGCTTTCCATTACTACTTTGGGCATAAGGTTATGAGAAGCACCTGAGTCTAGCATGGCATTGTGAAATATTTTTTATGTATGTTCGAGCTAACATAGAAGGGAGGGAAAACCCCTTCTTGGTATTTTCCTTCAACTTCAAGACCAAACAACAATTCCGGTTTATCATCTGTTAAGTTTAAAGTATCAATGTCACTGCCTATATTCAAAGCTTTCAAAACTTGATTTTTGTATACATCCTGAGTTACGAGTTCAAATAGAGGTATGCTAATTTTGATTTTGGAAATTTCACCCTCAAGGCTGAAAGGAACCATTGTTTTTGAGATGTTTACATCTATTTTTTCATTTACAATACTTTCAACAATTCTGATTTGCTGAATTTTATTTGGAATGTTATTTAGGACAGATTTGTTAGGGCCACTAGCAGAGGTACTAGGGCATCTTTGTTCAACACTCTGCTGGCTGTTTTTGTCTTTATTTAGATCAGTTTTCTTGGCCATAATGTTGGTGTTACTTGTTGTCTTTTTAGGCTAATTTTCTAAAGTTTTCCTAATAGCAGTACTAGTTTTTTTGTCATTGGAAATCTCTGGGCTTCCTTTGCTTCTAAGATTATATTGTTTGTGTACCTCAATTATTTCATTTTCAAACCCAGAATCCTCATAGTTGTTTTCAGTTTGTTCTGAGGAGAAGAATCCTTGTTCTTCTTCAGTGAGAAAAACATCTGTCTCACTATCAGATCCTATCAAATTTACATGATTTTCTTCCAACCTTTCAGTTTCCCTTTCCTCCTCTTGATCTACATAGTTTTGTTGGAAGGGAGGCCTAATTTTTTGGTCATTATCTATTTGCCTGTCTTGATTAGGATCTCTTCTGAAATTTGGATTTCTATTTCTGTTTTAGGGATTGGTTTGGTTTTCTTTAGGAGGCACTATATCATTCAGATTTATTTTCTCAAGCATTATTTCCATTACCCTCACTAAGTTGTTAATTTTGTCATTAGATGATGAGGTTGATGCCATTGTTTCATCCCTGTATGTAAATCTTTTCTTTGCTTTCAACCTAGCTCTTTTCTCAATCATATTTGCTTCTACACTTAAGGCTCCCCTCTGCATATCTTCTAAAGTCAAGGGGTTTTTTTCTCTTAGCTGATAGGCCATGTCAGGATTAAAGCCCTCTGGAAATTTAGCCAAGGCTAGGCCTAGTGGAGGTTTCATGTTTGGGGGAAGCACATTATGCACACTATTGAATCTAGTGCAATAATCTTGGACACTTTCCCCAGTGTTTCTCTTGAGGTTATTATAGTCTGACAGTATTTGGAGAGGGTTCTTTTTAATTTCCCGTTTTTTTGTTAGTGTTTGATATAAATAAGGGAGATCATTTATGCTGTGAGGAGTTAAGCCTTTGAACCATTTTTTGGCTTCTCCTCCTAAACTTTGAGAAATTTTTTTCATATTAATGGTCTCTTCTTCTATTTCCATATAATCAAAAGCATCATCCATCTTATCTACATGTTGTTGAGCAGTATTAGGTTCATTTCCAGTGAAATGGAGAATTTTGGACTGATATTCATTGGGTAGAGGAACCAGAGGTTGTGGTAACACTAGAGGGGCATACCATGCTGCCATGGTAGGAAAAAGTGGGGGATTTACAAGAGGGAAAGTGGGGGAGATGGAGTGTTTTGAACAGTCTATGTGTGGATAGGAGTGGAAGAAACACTTGGGCCAACAAGTTGATGATGATCAGATCTGTTATGGAAGGAGCTGAAGTGATGGAGAAGCTGAGAATCAGGTGGAGTAGAAGGTGAGGCTTCTCTGCTAAATTTCTATTGCAAATCAGTGGTTTCAAAGTCAGCTTGGTTTAAATCACACTGAGACTTATTTCTAAATAGTTTCTTTGTATGAGGTAAGTCAAAGTGAGGATCTTTCAAGACTGTGAAATTTTCAGGGAAAAATCTTGTTCTTGGGATGGTCCTATTAGTAGTTGATTTTTCAGATCTAGAATATCACCACAAAATCCTTTCAAGAATATCAACTATGGTGGGTGTTAGCCCCCTATAAATTCTTGAAAAGTAAGCAGGGGGCTAAATCTTTTTTGAGCCTTCAAGGAATGCATCTCCCCTGAAGACACATCATCCTTGAAAGCCTCTTCATGCCCTCTGCCTTGTGATTTACTTCTACTGTTGTATCCATCCAAAAAGCCTCTCTGATTTTGACAATGAAGTTCCTAAAGGTCTACATTCGCCCCTTGTATCCCTGCAGAATGCCCCATTTTAGCCTCCTTTTCCCTCTGTCAAATTTCCCCTTTTATCCCCTAAATTCCCCCAAAAATCCCTTTACATCCTACCCACACCCCTGGTTTGGCCTAATTTCCCTTTCTTCCCCCTATCGTTACCCTTCATAGGCCTTAAAATGCTCTAAAAATGGGCCAACTAACCATATGTTTATGTCTATTGAGGGCTTAGCACCTTTTTGCCCCAGCCCCTTCACCTTTTTCCTCCACGTGACCGGCGTCAGGACCAGGCGCCAATGCAGAAGGCGCTCATCTTAAATGGTTATCGGGTGATTTTTCCGCCATCGATCTGTTCAGATCTGACGGTTGTCGCAAAATCTCTTCGCACCCGTCTTCTCCCATCCGCCACCCAATCATATATCAATCGTCCATTTTCCCACAGATCGATGGTCCCTATTCCCTCTACCTGGTGGTCCCTGCAATGCGCACTGTTCATAAACCACTGGTTTCCATCGCACCGTGTTTGGAGGTTGGGCGGTAATTTTTGTTTCGGAGCGATTCCACTCATCGCATGACACGTGGCTCCATGCACTATTCATAAACCGCCCTCCATCGCATGTTATCGTTCGGCATTTTCCTCGGCGCGATATCGCTGTGCGCCGTCCGATCTAAGGTAGGCCATCCAACGACGATCGCTCCGCGAAGTTGCATGGGAGTTAAACCAAGGCAACCGTACCCTTGGCCCACTATCCATCACCCTTCGACTTGTTCCCAGCCATCAATCTCCTCCTCAGATTGGACGGTCCTGATTTAAATTCAGCCCCACCACCACCGCATCCCACCACGTCACCATTCCATGTGTCTTCGCCACATGTCCATCCGTCTCTTTCATATTTCATTCAAAGTCAATTTTCAACTATTTGCATTCAAATTTTGCTACGCTCTGCCCACATCCTCTAGACCATGTTCCACTGTTAAGTTGCATGTTCCACCATGATCCTACACTTTTCGCCATCTCACCAGTCTGCACGCCCATTCTCGTCATCCCCGTTGCATCCACCACCTCCATGCGTGGTTTTCCTAACAGGTTTTCATGTTTTACAGGGTCATCAGATGGTGAAAGCCGCCATGATTACACAGTCTTTATTACAACGGCAAAAAACGCAGAAAGGACCATTTTTCCAGAGGATGAAATCACGAAGAAAGCCTAGGAAGGAGCCATGATAGGACTTGCATTAAAATAACAGGGTTTGGACTCTGTAAAACCTCCCCAGGGCCATTAAAAGCGCAGATTTCACCGATAGAGACAGAAATGGAGCAGCAGAGAGTTTAAGGCACAAAAATGAAGATCTTTGAGCCTTAAATCAATGGTTTAGAGGAAAAGTACCAGATTGAAGACATCATGGATCACACAGAGGGTACAGAGCGCATAAATTAATGTATATCAAGTTTTCTACATCAGTAGAATGTTTTTCTCCATGAAAGGAAACAGTACACATTACTGTTTCAGTCTACATTGTGTCCAAGTAAAGTTTTCCCCCCTGACAATAGTCCTACGCTATCAAAGGCATTTGTTTCATAGTATGGCAGACCTTAGCATCATTATTCTACCTTTTTGTTTAGTTCACCAGAGTGTTACAACAAGTACATCAGAGATATGTCCGAAGTAAATGGAAGCCTGAAGAAGATCATTCTTTCACCCAAAGAGTACCAGAGATAAATGCTCAGAATTTAAAATAGAACGAGGCCTCGGCCCTCTTCCTCTTATGAGTTTTAATGCTGCATTTAGTTTTTCACCTACCTTATCTGCTCCACTTGAGCTATAAATTCATGAAGAAACTCATTGTAAAGGTTGTTGATCAATTATCAGAGAATTGCAAGCTATTTCTTTTGAGACATAGTCTCTGTGTAAAGTTGTAAGCTAGGCTGAGGAAGATGTTTTCTGATTGAGTATCCAGCTATTGGTAATTTTGTACTTGAATGGTGTTGCTTTTAAATATGAAAGGCACATTTCTTTGGATCCCGATCTAAAGCAGTGGTGATGTTTTTATATCTCTGTATTTGTGTTTAACGTGAATTCGATTTCATTTCATTTCTACTGGCTCGCATTAGAAATATGGCATAGGATTTACCCTTGTTAGGTAACCTATGTTTCTGTTGTCCTTGCCTTTAATGTTTTCTACTAAATGTGTTATCTAAGAGTTGATTTTAGTTAGTTTAACCAGCGTAGTGGATGTTATTTCCTGCTAGCTGATGTATGAATTAATGAATATGTTCTTAGATGTTCTTGTTAGGATTTAATTGAAAGAATTGGGAACACTGGGAGGTCTAGAACCCTATTTCTATCTCACTAGGATCCTTTTCAATTGATTGAACCTTTATAAGATCCCTTAAGCTAGAGGCTGAAGCATTGAGAGTTCAAAGTCTCTCTCTGATCTCAATTCTTTAACTTGCGTTCCAAATCTTTATTATCTCCTCCTCTCTTACCATTCCATGCTACACTATCATCTTTAAGATCCAATGCTTTAGATGACTAGCCCAACTGAAAGCCTCCATATCGAATAGCAAGTAAACCCTTTCCTGACTCCATTGCCCAATGGTCTTGAATGTTCCCTGGAATACTTCACCCCTGCCTAAAATCCTCTTTGCTTATCCTTGTCTTATATTGAACCCTTCTTTCCTGATAACCAGCAACCAAACAAACAATCAAACAAACAAACCCCGAGCCTTATAACTAGCCTAATATCTTAACATCGAGCTTCAAAGTCATATACCTTTGACATATCATAGAGATATCTTTACTATTTTATCTGCTACTTTTTCTTTGAGGAAGTGGTACTTTATCAGGATGTGCTTGGTTTTCGAATGAAGCACGTGATTTTTTTATATGCTTATTGCACTTGTATTGTCACATTTGATAGAAATAGGTTCATTGATGCTTACCTTCATGTCTTGAAGATTTTTTTTCATCCACATCACTTGGGTGCAACAAGCTGCTGCTGGTATGTATTCTTCTTTTTCTATAGATAGAGAGACAAATGGTTGCTTCTTGCTTAACCATGGCACCAGGATTTCTCCCAAATAGAATGCACCTCCACTTGTGCTTTTCCTGTCATCCACACGGCTGGCCCAATCTGCATCTATATATGCTGTCAATGTGAAGTCTTTGCCTTTCAGATACCATAGACCATAATTTTCAGTTCCTTGCAGGTATCTAAATATCCTCTTGATTACTAGAAAGTGATTTTGTTTTGGTGTTGATTGATATCTTGCCATAAGTCCTACTGCCAACCTAATGTCTAGTCTAGAGGATGTTAGGGATAGCAGACTTCCTATCACATATCTGTAAAGTCTTTGATCTACATCTGCAGATCCATCATATGCACATAACTTGCATCTAGCAGTCATGGGAGTTGACACAGGTTTACAGTCTTCGACTTGGAATATTTTTAACATATCTCTTAAGTATTTTTCTTGTGAAATGAATATGCCTTTTTTATTCTATAGAATTTGAAGTCCTAGGTAGAAGGTAAGCTCTCCAATCATTGACATCTCAAATTCTTACTTCATCTCTTTAGAAAATCCTTTTACTAAATCATTCTTATTGCTTCCAAACATGAAGTCATATACATATACTACTATAATTAGTAGTTCATCTTCATAAGCATTTATATATAGATTTTTGTCTACTCCTCCCTTCTTGAATCCTTGTTTTTGAAAGTATTTTTCAAGCCTGGAATACCATGCACACGGTGCTTGTTTGAGACCATATAGAGTTTTATTTAATCTGCAAACATAGTTGTGCTTCTCTGCTAAGGAAAAACCTTCAGGTTGTTCCATGTAGACTTCCTCCTCTAGATCTCCATTTATGAAGGCAGACTTCACATTCGTTTGATATACCTTGAAATCATGATAACATGCAAAAGCCAGAAACATTATGATTTCTTCCATTCTTGCTATAGGGGAAAATGTTTCATCATAGTCAAGTCCTTTTATTTGAGAGTATCCCTTACATACAAGTATGCTTTATTTCTGATTACCTAACCTTGTTCATTCATCTTATTCTTGAATATCCACTTTGTGCCAATGAAATTTTTCCCAAAAGGTCTTGGTATTAACTCCCAGGTCTTGTTCTTCTCAATATGGTCTAATTCTTCATTCATAGCATTTATCCAAATTTTGTCTTTTCTTGTCTCATCAAAATTCTTCGGTTATATCTTTGACAACATGACTAGATACAATTCCTCGGTCTGTTCAGCTAGATGTCTTCTTGTTTGGACTCCTGCACTTTTGTCTCCAATAATTTATCTTTCTAGATGATTCTTTTGAGTGTGTCTTGAGGGCCCTTTTGAGTGCATCTTTGTCTCTTCTAATGTTTCATCCTACTCTTCACTATCTTGGTTGTCACAATGATGATGATCTGGAGGGTTAATAAAATTTATGCTTTCAGTATTATCTTGTGATTCCTCATCAAATATTACATCGATGCATTCCACAATCTTATGCAACCACTTATTATAACACCTATATCCCTTACTCTTTGATGCATATCCCAAAAATATTCCTTCATTAGCTCTTGCATCATACTTCCCCAATTTTTCATCATTATTCTTTATGAAGAATTTGTTTCCAAAGACTCTAAAATGCTTGATTGATGTTGGTTTCCCATGCCATAGTTCATATGGAGTCTTGTCACAATTTGGTCTAATATGAGCTTTGTCAAGGATATGAACAGTTGTGTGTACTAATTCTACCCAGTAGGTTTGGGGAATGTTTCTTTCTTGCATCATGGCTCTAGAAATCTGCTATACAGACCTATTTTTCCTCTCTGCGACTCCATTCTATTGAGTTTTATCTGCAACATTAAATTTTTTCTTTATCCCACATTCATTGCACATGTCCACAAACTCATCACATGTGAATTCACCTCCTCTGTCTGATCTAACGCATTTTAGTTTACATCCAGTTTGATTTTCTGCTAGTGCCTTGAATATCTTAAATTTCTTAAACGATTCAGATTTTTATATGAGAAATTCCACCCATGCTAATATGGAAAAATCATCAATTATCAGCATGAAATATGATTCTCCACCTGGTGCATTTTTTCTCGAAGGTCCGCACAGGTCCATGTGTACAAGTTGGACAGGTTTACTAGTAAACAGTTGGTCTTTGGCTCTGAATGATGTGCGAGTTTGTTTTCCCAATTGGTAGGACTTACATATGGTATTTGGTGGCTTCTTTATTGCAGGAAAATATCTGACAACTTTCTTTTTGCTCATTTTAATGATGAGGTCAAATTTGAGATGTCCCACTCTTCTATGCCATAGAAAAGATTCATCAAATTTGTTGATGTAGCACCCTTCACTCTCATCTATCATGATATATACATTACTCTCTATTCGAACCCCCTTAACCAATTTTTTTCCTGTAGTGATTGACCTTACTTCACAATCTTGAGCTCTGAAGAGAACCTCACAACCTTTGTCGCACATTTGACTTACACTTAGCAGATTGTGTTTTAGACCATCTACAAACAATACATCTTGAGCCTTTCCTCTTCCATCATTCAGGTTGACTGTTTCTTTTCCTTTAATTATCCCTGCTTTATTATTACTGAATGTGACATTACTAGATTTCTTTTCATCCAAGGTTACAAAATTGCTTATGTATCTAGTCATATGTCTAGAGAAGCCATTGTCCACATACCATTGATTGTTTTGATCTTTAGCATATAGAACTAGATCACACTTAATCTTCTTTCTCCATTGCATGCATTCGTTTATTCTATAGTTATTCTGAGATGAAGTTTTATTGTCCTTAATATGACATTTGTATGACTTGTGTCCGATCTTGTGACAATAAAAACATCCAATAGAGTTATGGAGAGGAGTATATGCATGTGTGAATCCATTATTATCCTTAATTATTTTTGAATTCCCAAAATAAAATCATTTTACACAAGCTCTATATTTCATGGCTTTATGTCCAAATTTCTTACAGCAGTAGCAGTACTCATAGAAGAAATAATTGTATCTGGTAGAGGGTGATGTTTGGGGATATAACCATCTAGATAATTGAAAATTCTGTCTTCTGAAGAAATAGGATATATGCTCGTTTTTTGTTTGATTTTTTACTCCTTTTGTCTCCTGGTTTTTTTCAGTAATGTTTCTTTGTAGTTTCTCATCTGATGTTGAAGTGTTGCCCAGATTTTTGTTCTCATCTTAATGAGAATTATAATTTTCTCCTATGACAGCTTTTACAACAGTGATATCTGTCTTATCCTCTGCCTTCGACTTGCTGGATTCTCCTTCATATCCTATCCCAGCCTTTACAAGAAGAGATATTTGTGCATTTAATATCATGTCCAATTGTTCATCACCTTTTAAATACTGAATGTTCATCGTTAAATTATTTTGAGCCTTTTCCAATTTATTCCTTAGACTCACCACCTCTTCTTCCAATCTTCCACATTCCTAACTTTTCTCTCTTATTTGCTGCAACAAAATTTCTTCTACTTTCCTTGCTTCTTCTAGTTCAATTTTCAACTTAATAAAATCTTCAGAGTTTGGTTCTTCCTTTACATCTTTCAGAAGGATTTCCTTCTATTTTATAGTCTTGAGTTTGAGTATATCTATTTGCTTTAGGGCACTCACCAACTCCCCCTCAAGATCCACCTCACCTTATTCTTCAAATTCCAGGAAATCTTCCTCCATCTCTTCCTTGGCCATCAAAATGAATTCTAATGTTCCTTCTTCATTGGGGGATTCATTTTAGCTCTCAGATGCAATGTTTTCTTGTTGAGCATAGAATGTTCTTCTATTATTTTATCTCAAAATTAGACCCTTATAGGCTGCTGATCAAGAATACTCTGAGTAACTATTTCAAACTAGAATTTTAGTTGAGGCTTAGCCTCCTCAACCTGAGAGGGCTCTCTCAATAGCTTTATGATTTTCAAATAAGGATTAGATGGCTAACTCTATGAGTAAAATGGATAAAAATGGATAATTTGTTGCATTGCTAATCAACAAACATCTATTGGGCTTATGGAGTCAAGTGTGTTTTCACAAAACATGAATATCCGCTATTTTGAAGTCAGGGCATTTCAGGGTTTAGATGCATCAAAGAATAGTAGGACAGAAAATAAACACAATTCATGAACATATGAAGGAAGTTAGAGCACCTTCAGTGAATTATAAGTAACATACATTCATGCCACTGCAAGTAATTGAAAGAGGAAAACTATGAGAATATCACACAACCATAACCCTTTCTGAATCCTGAGTGATGAAACCAATATCTCTGTATTAACATAAAAACACAGTTTCTGCTACAATTACAATATGCTTGCTTATGAAAATTTCCAACCCTATGCAATTCGACTTCTTGTCTTTTATAAAGTCATCATTACATTCTTGGATTCTCTCCAATCACTTGAAAGAAATTAGAATTTTCTATCTTGACTCCTATCAACTGCTAAAACAAAATTTAATTACATCTGACAGTTTAAACTGTCTGTTCTAGAGTCCTAATACAACTAGGATTAAAACTCTTTATTATAACTTAAAAAACTTATCCAAATATTAAATATTCTATCTGACAGCTTCTCCTCCTAAAATTTGACCTTGATGATGTCCATCTCCTTGCTATTTGACTGTATTGATTTTCCTCTTATCTGCCCTGAAAGATAGGAACATGCTCCCTGCAAAATAGCTATCATGCTTCATTTATGTTTCTTCAAACCATATGCTGACCACATTGTGCTAAAAAACATGTGGAAATTTCTTATTGAGCTCATGTGACTTCACCCTTCCAGCTGTGCCCAAAAAAAACCTTTGAAGAAATGCTCAAAACTGTTAACATTGTTGCGCTACGAAACTGTTTGATGTTTTCGTGGCACATAACTTCACCTTTGAAAACCTAACTTGGAATCTCCATTTTCCTTTGTTTTGCTATTGAATCTTCACTTATGGTCATTATAAATCCTTCAGCAGCATCAAGGTTTAATAAACATGCCCTTTCACCCTTTGAAAACTTTCAAAATCGATCAAACTGGATCCTATAGTAGTTTCGTAGCGCGCTACGAAACTACTGTGTCTTTCTTTTCACAGCTTTTTCCAAAACTTTATGCTTCAAAAATTTACTACCATCCTTTTATTTATATATATAAGCCCTCATTATCAATAAAAATCAATTCTGAGCTACTTTAAAAAATTAAAACTTTCCACATAACTCCAAAAATGTGATAGGAGATGTCACTTACTGTTTACACTCATTTTGGTTGTGGTTGATCTTCAGGCTTTGCTAGCTGTATTTCAAGGCCTTCAACCTGCCTTTTAAGCCTTCTATTATTAGCCCTTAGTTTGGTATTAACCATCCTTATAAACTTTGCTTCCTTGATTGCAGGGACAGTCCATATAAAGAATTGATCCTGACTGCTGATTGACTCACTGTTTAAAACCTTTTCTAACTCCCATAGAACTTTCAACCTCTCAAAGTTTGACCTTTATAAAGCATGCATTCTCACTTTCTTCTTCAATGTATCAATTTCAATGTTTGCAAGTCTGAGTTTGTTTTTAACCTCCTCATAACTACTCTTTTCTCTTTGAGTATTAAATACTCTTTTTCTATCTTCATCAATTATTTGAGATGATGTAATAATGGGTTCTTCAAAAACACTTGCATCCGCACCTCCTATCTGGTCTATCACCATGTTTCGCTGCTGCATTTTCTTAGACTTCCTAGTCAATGGTTTTCTAGGCTTAAAAACAAACTCTGACACCCCGTCCTCAAAGTCTAATTTTTTGGATGTTTTCAGTTTATTTGATTTGCCACCTATATCCAGCTTTATGAACTTTTCTTGAACCAGGGGAGACTCTTCAATGTCAATAGCTTGTAATATATCATTCAAGTCACCTCTTAATTGCAAATTTTCATTTGTGACCACAACCTTACCCTTCTCCTTTGACCTTTGAATCCTAGTCAACTTCTTTTGAGTTGTTTTACTAGTTGATTGTTCCTAAATTTTCTTCTTGACTTGAGTTCTCTTCTTCTGTGTAGATTGAGGAGTCCTTTGGATATTCATTGATGTCTTTATCATAGGTTACTTAACCTGTTTCCTGGGCTTAAGCTTGACAAACCTCTTTGATTTTTATTCTACAGGTTCAATAGTCTTTAATGAATATGTTTCTTTGACTTGAGGGCTAGCACCTGTTCCTTCAACCCCTATTCCACTCAAAAAGAGAAATGAAGACCATTCTCTTGTCACTTTCTGAAGCTCATGAAAAACTATTAACTTGACTAGACCATGATGAAATAAAGAGGTTTCACATGCCTGAGTTTTCATCTGTCTTTGTCTGCCATCTTGGCCAGACTTCGAAATCGAAAGAAAGGTAAGTCAGAGAGATTATTCCTATGAAATGTAATAAGAGTTTAAAGTGATAAGTGTACACCTTGTGATATCTCCCTTCGCAGGTGAAGTACCTTTGGATATTGTAGAGCAGGTTGGAAAATGCATCCTTGACATAACTTCTTGGCACAACTTTATTCAAATCAATATCCATAAACTATGGTTTCAAAAAGATTTTGTAGGGTTTCATTTCAAACCTAAACTTCTTGAACCATCTCTCCTCCCCTCTTGGAATTTCTGTGACTGCTGATATAACTTCAGGAGAAATTGGTAAATTGAGAAAACCAACCTTTGTGTTTGACCCTGTGAAGTTAGTAGCAAATTCTTTGGTAACTTGATTATGCCCTCCTTGAAGCTTTTCATAGAACCTCCAGCACCCTACCTTCTTGAAGGCTTCTTCAACAGATTTATCTCTTGTGAGAGTTTCTAAACCTTCAGGTTCTATCCTCAAACAGTGACCAGACCAGTGATTTCTTTTTTCTTCTGTCATATTTCTCCTGGAAACCTTGTGTCTTAAACAAAACTGTAATAAACCTCCTTTTCAGATAAACTGGCTCACTTGAGAATTTGGTTCAGCCTCGCTTGATGGAAAACTCTGCCTCGCTTGATTAAAAACCTTGTTTCAGTCAGCAATTATTTTCAAACTCACTGGATTAGCAAGTATCGAAACTGCTGACATAATCATCAATTCAAAACTATGCCTCGCTTGAAAACTTAATGAGAGCTCTGGTATCTTATCATGAGCTTCTCTTTTAGCAATAGATATACATGCAGTGCTTTCTTTGCATGAGAATAAAACAATGATAACCAATTCCCTTTTCAAATTTGCAAAGGACCAATGACAAATGACCCCTAATGAATCCCATAATGATTTCATAACTGCTTTGGATGGTTGCATGTGTGAAGGAGGATTCGTGGACTGACACCATAATCGTGAACTGACATCATAATCATGAAAATTTAACCCCAAGTTGATGGATGTGACAACTAAACCGAAAATTCTGAAACCCCGATTTCGTAGCACTGGTAGTGTGATTTCGGGATTTTGCGTTACGAAAAGACCAGTGTTTTCTTAGCGCAGAAGCAGTTTTTTACACTGAGCGCGCTACGAAAACGTGGTTTCATGGCTTATTCAAATTTTTTTTGAAAAAGACTTCAAATATGGTTTTCAAAACGTGGCATGAGAATTCTAAGGAGTAAAGCAAGGTTTATGAACTTCATTTGGTGATGAAATGAGACTTGTAACCTATGACTTAGACCCTATAAAACATAAAAATGACTCAAACCCTATCTAATACCATGACTTAGGAACAAGTATGAACTGACTGAATTTAGAGAATTTTAATAGTGATAACAGTGGCTCCACTTGGGATAGTGTGCCCCTGTGGCACACTAAGAAATCACAGCTCCAGTGCTATCCATTTTTTGATAAAATAGAAATTTTGTTGACAAGCATCTTCTTCAAACTGTTGGGCCTTCACCTTGGGCTTAAGCTTTCTGTTTCATCTTGTCATTTATTAGAAAAAACTGACCAAGATGAATATATACAATGCCATGAGTGATTTATAATACTTCAACAAACATAATGCTTAGGAACCTGCCATTAACATGCCCTCTAGCATATGATCCTCCATCAATTTCCTGCAATATGTAAGTGTTTTTCCCATGAAAACTAGCAATCTAAAAAGGACCCTTCCATAAATTCTCAAACTTACCATGCTTTCCCTTTTCCTCAATTTTGGCCTCTCATTTCAGCACTTTGTCATGAATCTGAAAACTGTCCTCTTTGATCCTCCTATTAAACGTATTCTTAATTCTGTTTTGAACATGCTGATGACTGTCATAAACTTCATTTTTCTTTCCTTGCAAGGCTATCAACTGGTTTATCCTCCTTTGGATGGCATTTGGTTCTTCTTCAATTCCTTGAATTAACTTCATAACCGACACCCCAAGTGATGTTGGGAAAACAGCTTCAACCCCATAGACTAATTCATATGGAGAAGTTCCAATTGATCTCTTTGTACAAATCCTATCAGCCCATAAGGCATACTTCAACTTTAAATGCCAAGCTTTCTTGTTCTCCTACAGTACCTTTTTAATGATTCTTACAATGCTCTTGTTTGATGATTCAACAAGGCCATTACCTTGTGGATAGTATGTTGTACAATGTCCAAGAGTGATGTGATATTGATGACAGAAATTTATCATCTTCTTGGACTTAAATTCTTGAGCATTATCTGTTATAATCTTCATGGGACAGCCAAATCTTGACAATATATTATTCTCAAAGAAAGAAATAATTACAGTCATTATCTTGCCTGGTTGGTATCACTTCTATCCATTTGGTGAAGTATTCCGTTGCTGTAAGAATCCAGCGATGCTGCCCTGATGAAGATGGATGTATCTCTCCAATAAAGTCTAACCCCCATTTTTGAAAAGGAGCTTCAACATAGACAGGAACCAAAGGTAGAGGGACAAGCTTTCTTCTTCCTTCAAAAATTTGGCACTCATGACATGCAACGATATTTTTGTAAATGTCTTTAAACATTGTTGGCCAAAAATATCTAGCTCTTAGGATCTTGTTTGATGTAGCTTTCCAATAATGATGTCATCCACAATCACCTTTATGGAATTCTTCAATGATTTTTTCATCCTCTTCTTCAAGTAGACAATTCACCAAAATTCCTCTTGCATCTTTCCAAAACATATTCCTGCCATAAAAAAAATATTGCAATGATTTCAGCCTAAAAAACCTTGCTTTGGACTTTGATAGATCAGCAAGAGCTTTATTATGCTGTAGAAGAAAAACCACATCCTTATACCACTCTGAAGTAATAAATTTCTCATCAATTTGGACCAATTCTTCTTCATTTTCTGAAATTTCTGATATTTCTGTATTCAGATTTATGTCAAGACAATCCAGATTTGACTGAGTCATTAGTTTTTCTAGGCCTTGTCCCTTAACCAACTTTGTTGGTTTGATGTCTATATCATATTCTAACAATTTGGTGATCCATTTTCCCCTCTTTTATCACAACACTTGGAACATATGCTATGATGTGCGAATGAAAAACATAAATTCTGAAATATTTTATAGCTTTCACCAAATCATAGGCCTGCTTCTATAGAATATTATACTTTAGCTCAACATTTTCTAATGTCCTACTAAAGAATGAAATAGGTTGTTCAATACCTTGCCTTCCTTTTTGTAGCAAAACTCTAGCAATTGTGTTTTTGGAAGCAAATGTAAAAACCAGAAAATCTTTGGAAAAATCCAGACTAATGAGTATCGGTGCTTGTGTGAGTGCCCTTTTGATTTCTTCAAAATATTTCCTTGCTTCAGCCGTCCATTTAATGTCAACTCCTTTATTTAACATCCTTGTTATATATTTGAAAATCTCAGCAAAGTTAGGAATGAAACGCGTGACAAAATTCACTTTCCTAAGAAAAGATTGAATCTCTTTCCTACTTCTTGGAAAATATACCTTTTGAATTGCATTAACTCTATTACGATCAATCCTAATTCCTTCTTCAGAAATAATATGACCAAGTAATTTTCTTGATATTAAAGCAAAGATGCTTTTAGTAGGATTAAGAGAGATACCAAACCTTCTACATTTCAGCATAATTTTTTCTAGGTGTTTCAAATGATCTTCTTCTTTCTTTGAATAGACTGTGATATCATCAAGATAAAGAAATACTGACTTATCCTTTTCTTCAGAAAAAGAAATGTCCATTTCTCTTTGGAAAGTGGCTCCCGCATTCATGAGACAAAAGGGAATTTTAGCGTACATGAATGTACCCCATGGTGTTGTGAAGGTTGTTTTTTCTTGATCATTTGGATGCACAAGAATCTTATTGTAACCTGAAAAACCATCAAGCATAGACATCCTTTGTGAACCAACAATATTTTGCAGAATTGAATCCATCTTAGGAAAAGGATAGTTATCCTTTAGTGAAGCCTTATTCAAATTTCTGAAGTCAATACAAATTTTGATTTCTCCACTCTTCTTTCTCACTGGAACTAAGTTTGCAAGCCAATTTGAAAATATGATTGGAACAATGATCTTTTCATCAAAGAGTTTCTTAACCTCCTTTTCAATCAATGGCATGAGAAGAGGATTAAGTTTCTTCAATTTCTGCTTGAAAGGTTTCTCATTTTCCTTGATAGGAATAGTATGTTGAATAATGGAAGGATCATATTGCTTTAAATCAGCATAAATCCAAGCAAAAAAATCCATAAAACTTCTCATCATCTCAATATATTTGAATTTCACATCAGCTGAAAGAAGCTTTGAAACTTTTATCATTTTAGGCAAAGCTAATGTACCAAGATTACAGCTCTCTACTTCCTCTTCATCAGCTTGCAATTTTGGTGCTTTAAACACATCATTTTGATCAAACAGTTTCTCAAGAGGAATAAAACCTTTTCATATTGAATTATTCTTCAATTGCAAAACTTCATAATTTTCTTTAGGCTCAACAAGCATATTTTGCTGATCTACATGTGTATTTTCAAATTCCTCATTCAGCTCAATAAAATTCTTTACCTGTTGATTATCTTCAAAAAATTTCCAATTTATGATATTTTCCGGTATAGCTGGCCTATGACGAACTTCAATCTCATACATTTCATTTGAATGCATAGGAATAATGAAAATACTTGCGGAAATAGCAAGGGAATCAACAATAGAATTCTGATCTCTAGTTTTGACGATGAAGGAATAAGACTGAAAGTTTTCCAACAAGTCTAAAACTAAATTATTGTAAGCCCTCATTCTTACATCCTTCGTTTGATAGACACCTTCAACTTGTATAATAACCAATTCAGAATCTCCAAAAATAGAAATATTTCGAGCCTTCATCTTTTTTAAAAATATTTAGACCTAAAATGAAAGATTCATATTCAGCCATGTTGTTTGTGCAATCAAAATTCAGTTTGTAAGAGTAAAATTTACTCTCATCATTTGGATTTGTAATCCAAATCCCTGCTCCTGCCCCTTATTTTCCTACTGATCCATAAAATTACAATTACCACCATTCATCCATCTCTTCGTCATTTACTTTTCGATTTTCTGCATGTTGATTTTCTAAGTGCTGATTTTCTGAATGTTGATTTTCTGCTCTTTTTTCTTCCTCAACACTATCAGCAGATTCATTGAAAAGAATGGCAGATCCAAGTTTAGTATCAAAAGCATAAATAGGAAAATTCTGAGGCTTATCTTTGCTACTTACCATGTAAGCCATTCTAGTCTCTCGATACAACCTCCTTTACTCACCAAAAACAGGAATAGTGGCATAGGACAGATCCATCTGCATTGTGCCTTTGATTTTTGCTGCCAAAGATCTTGACAATAGCATACCAAATTTTGGCGGAATATCAGATACAAAAATTTCCATAACAACTGTCTTTGCTAGAATTTTTGTGAGGCCAACAACAACATCCTTGATTAGACCAATACATTGAACCCTCTTGGAATCAAAAGAAAACAAATCCTTATACGGTCTTGTGATTTGCAATCCCATTCTCTCCATGATAACCTTGGGCATGAGGTTATGAGAAGCTCTTGAATCTAACATAGCATTATGCAAAGTCATATCATGAATACTAATGCTTACATTAAAAGGAGGAAACTCTTAATTTTGATCATCTTCTAACCTTGGACCCAAATATATAGTAGGATTATCTTCTTGGACATTCAAGATATCAGCAGCCCCTGGTTGTGAATTCAACATCTTAACTATCTTGCTTCTATATTCATTCAGCTTGATAATCTCACTGAAAGGGACTGATATTTTACTCTTTTAAATTTCATTCTCAAGGTTGAAAATAGAAACAAACTTTTCAGCATCTTTGACAAGAGGAGGAAGTTGAAGTGGATGGTTTCTCTTCTTCTTTCAATTTAGTTTTTCCCATTTTTGACTTTTTAGTAGCTATCATGTTTACTTCAAACTTAACTGCATCACTTTGCATTTCAGCAAGTGTAGGTGACTCTCTTTCCCTCAACAAGATAGAAAAGTCATAATCAAATGCTTCAGCATATCTCATTTGTGCTAAAGCTTCAGGAGGTTTCAAATGAGTTGGAATTGAGTCAAAAAATTTAATAAATCTCTTCGAAAAGTTTTAGACAAATTCATCAACTTTCCTTCTAAGGTTGTTGTATTTAGTGAGTGCTTGGACTGGATTGGTTCTGTTACCCCATTTTCTTAAGAGTTTATCTTTAAAATCATTCCAAGTTCTAATGCTGCCTGGTGCAAGGGCGTTAAACCATTTTCTAACTTCACCAATAAAACTCTGTGCAAATAACCTTAACTTCACATCCTCATCGTCAACTTTTTCCCTATCTATAAAATCATTAAATCTGTCTACAAATTCCTCTGCTGAAATTTCCTCATCACTACCCCAAGTAGGAATCCTAGCAGCATATTTACTAGGAAGGTCATGCAAAACGGCAGGAAGTACAAGTGGTGCATACCTAACAGAAGCAGCCATGGCTGGAGGATGAACAGTAGTTGTAGGAAGGGCAGAAAAAGAAGATGAAGAACTGATATGAGGAGGACTGCTTGGTTTTTGTAAGCCACTGACAATAGAACTCCAATTTGGAATGGGTAAACCAGCTTTGGATTTCAGCAAGACTTCGAAAGCATCAGTTTATTTGAGTTTATCTAAAGACTTTTTTTCTAGCAGTAGTTCAGAGGCAACAGCTTCCCAAAACTCTTCCTTGTCTTCTTGTGTCACTAAGGTTGAAGTGTCAATTCCTATTTTTTGCAAGTCTAAGATAACATCATTGAGTTATTTTTCACTTTCTGATCTAAAAAAAAATTCATGAATCTTGTCATCAACTTTCTTATCTTCAAGACTTCTTCATATTTCATAGGAAAAAGATTTTGAATGAGATGGAGTACCTGATATTTCTGAAATTCTTTGACTTTTTGAAATAGTGTTTGGATTTTCCACAGTTGTAGGTGGATTGGGATCAGGATTTCTCCGTGTGTATCTCCTTCTCAAATCCACCTTTAAACTTCGAAAAATGTATGGAGTCACCAAGGTAGATTGCAGCCTCAAAAAACTTTCTGAGCTCCTGCTACCTTCAGAAGTTAACCTTCTTGATTTAGGGAATGAATAATCTTCAGGCTCCCGGCAGACGCACTAAAATGTTATCTCAAAATCATACCCTGATAGGCTACTGATCAAGAAGACTCTGAGTAACTATTTCAAACCAGACTTTTAGTTGAGGCTTAGCCTCCTCAACCTGAGAGGGCTCACTCAATAGGTTTATGATTTTCAAATAAGGATTAGATGGCTAACTCTATGAGAAAAATGGATAAAAATGGATAATTGGTTGCACTTATAATCAACAAACATCCATTGGGCTTATGGAGTCAAGTGTGTTTTCACAAAACATGAATATCAGCTTCATTTGGAAGTCAGGGCATTTCAGGGTTTAGATGCATCAAAGAACAGTAGGACAGAAAATAAACACAGCTCATGAACATATGAAGGAAGTTAGAGCACCTTCAGTGAATTCTAAGTAACATACATTCATGCCACTACAAGTAATTGAAAGAGGAAAACTATGAGAATATTACACAACCATAACCCTTTCTGAATCCTGAGAGATGAAACCAACATCTCTATATTAACATAAAAACACAGTTTATGCTACAACAACAATATGCTTGCTTATGAAAATTTCCAACCCTATGCAATTCGACTTCTTGTATTTTATAAATTCATCATTACATTCTTGGATTCTCTCCAATCACTTGAGAGAAATTCAAATTTTCTAGCTTGACACCTATCAACTACTAAAACAAACTTTAATTACATCTAATAGTTTAAACTGTCTGTTTTAGAGTCCTAATACAACTAGGATTAAAACTCTTTATTATAACTTAACAACCTTATCCAAATATTAAATCTTCTATCTGACAGTTGCTCCTCCTAAACTTCGACCTTGATGATGTCCATCTCCTTGCCGTTTGACTGTATTGATTTGCCTCTTATATGCCCTAAAAGATAGGAACATGCTCTCTGCAAAATAGCTATCATGTTTCATTTATGTTTCTTCAAACCATCTGCTGACCAAATTGTACTAAAAAACATGTGGAAATGTCTTATTGAACTCATGTGAATTCACCCTTCTAGCTGTGCCCAAAACAAACCTTTGAAGAAACGCCCAAAACTGTTAACATTGCTGCGCTACGAAACTGTCTGTTGTTTTCGTAGCATAGAACTTCACCTTTGAAAACCTAACTTGGAATCTCCATTTGCCTTTTTTTTGCTATTGGGTCTTCACTTATGGTCAATATACATCCTTCAGCAGCATCAAGGTTTAATAAACATGCACTTTCACCCCTTGAAAACTTTCAAAATTGATCAAACTGCATCCTACAGCAGTTTCATAGCGCGCTACGAAACTGCTGTGCATGACACCTTCAGTAGTTTCTTAGCGCGCTACGAATCTACTGTGTCTTTCTTTTCACAGCTTTTTCCAAAACTTTATGCTTCAAAAATTTACTGCCATCCTTTCATTTATATATATAAGCCATCATTATCAATAAAAATAAATTCTGAGCTTCTTTCAAAAATGAAAACTTTCCACATAACTCCAAAAATGTGATAGGAGATGTTACTTACTGTTTACACTCATTTTGGATGTGGTTGATCTTCAGGCTTTGCTAGCTGTATTTCAAGGTCTTCAATCTGCCTTTTAAGCCTTCTATTATTATCCCTTAGTTTGGTATTAACCTTCCTTATAGACTTTTCTTCCTTGATTGCAGGGACAATCCATATAAAGAATTGATCCTGACTACTGATTGACTCACTATTTGAAACCTTTTCTAGCTCCCACAGACCTTTCAACCTCTCAAAGTTTGACCTTTCTAAAGCATGCATTCTCACTTTCTTCTTCAATTTATCAATTTCAATGTTTCCAAGTCTGACTTTTTTTTTTAACCTCCTCATAACTACTCTTTTCTCTCTGAGTATTAAATACTTTGTTTCTATCTTCTTCAAGTATTTGAGATGATGTATTAATGGGTTGTTCAAAAACACTTGCATCCTCACCTCCTATTTGGTCTATCTCCATTTCTGGATGCTATATTTTCTTAGACTTCCTAGTCAATGGTTTTCTAGGCTTAAAAACAAACTCTGACACCTCATCTTCAAAGTCTAATTTTTTGGATGTTTTCAATTTCTTTGATTTTCCACCTGTATCCAGCTTTATGAACTTTGCTTGAACCAACGGAGACTCTTCAATTTCAATAGCTTGTAATATATCATTCAATTCACCTCTTAATTGCAAATTTTCATTTGTGACCACAGCCTTACCCTTCTCCTTTGACCTTTGACTCCTAGTCAACTTCTTCTAAGTTGTTTTACTAGTTGACTGTTCCTGAATTGTCTTTTTGACCTGATTTCTCTTCTTCTCTGTAGATTGAGGAGTCCTTTGGATATTCAGTGATGTCTTTATCATAGTTTCCTTAACCTGTTTCCTGGGCTTAAGCTTAAAAAACCTCCTTGATTTTGATTCTGCAGGTTCAGCAGTCTTTGATGAAGATGTTTCTTTTACTTGAGGGCTAGCACCTGTTCCTTCAACACCTATTTCACTCAAAAATAGAAATTCAGACCATTCTCTTTCCACTTTTTGAAGCTCATGCAAAACTATTAACTTGACTAGACCATGATGAAATAGAGAGGTTTCACATGCCTGATTTTTCATCTGTACTTTGTCTGCCATCTTGGCCAGACTTTGAAATAGAAAGAAAGTTAAGTCTAGAGAGATTATTCCTGTGAAATGCAATAAGAGTCTAAAGTGATAAGTGTACACCTTGTGATATCTCCCTTCGCAGGTGAACTACCTTTGGATATTGTAGAGCAGGTTGGCAAATGCATCCTTGACATGACTTCTTGGCACAACTTTATTCAAATCATTATCCATAAACTCTAGTTTCAAAAAGATTTTGCAGGGTTGCATTTCAAACCTAAAATTCTTGAACCATCTCTCCTCCTCTCTTGGTATTTCTGTGACTGCTGATATAAATTTAGGAGAAATTAGTAAATTGAGAAAACCAACCTTTGTGTTTGACCCTGTGAAGTTAGTAGAAAATTCTTTGGTAACCTGATTATGCCCTTCTTGAAGCTTTTCACAGAACCTCCAGCACCCTACCTTCTTGAAGGCTTCTTCAACAAATTTATCTCTTGTGAGAGTTTCTAAACCTTCAGGTTTTGTCCTCAGATAGTGACCAGAATGGTGATTTATTATTTCTTCTGTCATCTTTCTCTTGGAAACCCTGTGTCTTCAACAAAACTGTAATAAAACTCCTTGTCGGATAAATTGGCTCGCTTGAGAATTTGGTTCAGCCTCGCTTGATGGAAAACTCTGCCTCGCTTGACTAAAAACCTTGTTTCAGTCAGCAATATTTTCAAACTCACTGGATTAGCAAGTATCAAAACTGCGGACATAATAATCAATTGAAAACTCTACCTCGCTTGAAAACTTAATGAGAGCTCTGATATCTTATCATGAGATTCTCTTTCAGTAATAGATGTACATGTAGTGCTTTCTTTGCATGAGATTAAAACAATGATAACCAATTCCATTTTCAAATTTGCAAAGGACCAATGAAAAATGACCCCTAATGAATCCCATAATGATTTCATAATTGCTTTGGATGGTTGCATGCTTGAAGGAGGATTCGTGGACTGACACCATAATCGTGAACTGACATCATAATCATGAAAATTTAACCCCAAGTTGATGGATGTCACAACTGAATCGAAAATTCCGAAACCCCAATTTCGTAGTGCTGGTAGTGTGATTTCAGTATTTTGCACTACGAAAATACCAACATTTTCATAGCGCAGAAGCATTTATTTACACTAAGTGCGCTATGAAAACGTGGTTTCGTGGCTTATTGGAATTTTTTTTGAAAAATACCGAAAATATGGTTTTCAAAACGTGGCATGAGACTTATAAGGAGTAAAGCAAGGTTTATGAACTTTATTTGGTGATGAAATGAGGCTTGTAACCTATGACTTAGACCCTATAAAACATAAAAATGACTCAAACCCTATCTAATACCATGACTTAGGAACAAGTATGAACTAACTGAATTTAGAGAATTTTAATAGTGATAACAGTGGCTCCACTTGGAATAGTGTGCCCCTGTGGTACACTAAGAACTCGCAGCTCTAGTGCTATCCATTTTTTGATAAAAAAAAAAAAATTGTTGACAAGCATCTTCTTCAAACTGTTGGGCCTGCACCTCGGGCTTAAGCTTTCTGTTTCGACTTGTCATTTATTAGCAAAAACTAACAAAGATGAATACATACAATGTCATGAGTGATTTATAATACTTCAACAAACATAATGCTTTAGGAACCTACCATTGACAGGCCCTCTAGCATATGATCCTCCATCAATTTCCTGCAACATGTAAGTGTTGTTCCCATGAAAACCAGCAATCTGAAAGGGATCCTTCCATAAATTCTCAAACTTACCATGCTTGCCCTTTTTCTCAATTTTGGCCTCCCATTTCAGCACTTTGTCATGAATCTGAAAATTGTCCTCTTTGATCCTCCTATCAAATGTATTCTTAATTCTATTTTGAACATGCTGATGACTGTCATAAACTTCATTTCTCTTTTCTTTCAAGGATATCAACTGGTTTATCCTCCTTTGGATGGCATTTGGTTCTTCTTCAAGTCCTTGAATTAAATTCATAATCGGCACCCAAAGTAATGTTGGGAAAACAACTTCAGCCCCATAGACTAATTCATATGGAGAAGTTCCAATTGATCTCTTTGTACAAATCCTATCAGCCCATAAGGCGTACTTCAGCATTAAATGCCAAGCTTTCTTGTTCTCCTGCAGTACCTTTTTAATGATTATTACAATGCTCTTGTTTGATTATTCAGCAATACCATTACCTTGTGGATAGTATACTGTAGAGTGTCCAAGAGCGATGTGATATTGATGACATAAATTTATCATCTTCTTAGACTTAACTGCTTGAGCATTATCTGTTATAATCTTCATGGGACAGCCAAATCTTGACAATATATTATTCTCTAAGAAAGAAATAATTACAGAGTCATTAGCTTTCCTGGTTGGTATCGCTTCTGTCCATTTGGTGAAGTATTTGGTTGCTGTAAGAATCTAGCAATGCTACCCTGATGAAGATGGATGTATCTCTCCAATAAATTCTAACCCCCATTGCTAAAAAGGAGCTTCAACATAGATAGGAACCAAAGGTAGAGGTACAAGCTTTCTTCTTCCTTCAAAAATTTGGCACTCATGACATGCAATGATCTTTTTGTAAATGTCTTTAAACATTGTTGGCCAAAAATATCCAGCTCTTAGGATCTTGTTTGCTGTAGCTTTCCAATAATTATGTCCTCCACAATAACCTTTATGGAATTCTTCAATGATTTTTTCAGCCTCTTCTTCAAGTAGACAATTTAGCAAAATTCCTCCTGCATCTTTCCAAAACAGATTTCTGCCATAAAAAAAAATATCGCAATGATTTCAGCTTAACAAACCTTGATTTGGACTTTGATAGATCAGCGGGAGCTTTATTATGTTGTAGAACAAAAACCACATCCTTATACCACTCTGAAGTAAGAAGTTACTCATCAATTTGGACCAATTCTTCTTCATTTTCTAAAATTTCTGATATTTTTGCATTCAGATTTATGTCAAGACAGTCCAGATTTGACTGAGTCATTAGTTTCGCCAGGCCTTGTCCCTTCACCAACTTCATTGGTTTGATGTCTATATCATATTCCAACAATTTTGCGATCAATTTTTTGTTGAACCCTTAGTTAAACTGAGGGGGGGGGGGTGAATCAGTTTAACACACTCAAGAATATTTAAAAAAATTTCCAATTAAACTTATTTACAATTTATCTTTCATGATCAATTTTATATGGAAACAAACTTATATGTGCAGAAATGTTAAGATAATGTAACAATAGAATTATGACAGAGCAGTAAGTATTAAGCAGACTGAATAACCATATCAACACATAGACATCACACACATAGACAACAAATATACGTGGAAACCTATAAAGGGATAAAACCACATCTTATTATTGTTGTGATGTAAAGGCAAGCTCCAACTCCCTCTCACCACTGATTTTCTGTAAGCACCAACCTACAAGAGGCGCCAACCTCAAATTCTGCAAGCTACAACTTGCAAGGAAGCTTCAACTCCCTCTTTTTCATAAAAGAAACACTTGCTGATTTACCTTGGATATCAGCTATGTTCTGTACCTTTTTCTGTTCTCCAATATTCACATCTGTTTGATTGTCTCTTTTTCTTCAATTCTGCATTCTCTTCTTTTTATCAATTTACTCAGAAAAATGTATGCATTTCAACTTTACAGTGGGATTTTATCTTTCTCCAGAGACTTACCAATTACATCAGAAACAGTTAAAAAGCTTTCATTCGATTACAGTTTAAATTTCAAATCATTTCAACAACAACACTCCTCTCTCTCTGTTTTTCTCTCTCTTTTCATCAACACCCATACCTCTCTTTTTCGTTTCACTAGCTTCATTTTCCCTATTCATTGTAGTTGTATAATTGCTTCCCATACAACTGTCTTTTAATCGAACATAAAATAACTCTTGGCGTTATTTTAAAACCTTTTTAACAAACGAATATATCTGTAATAAACCTTGGGTTTTATATTAATGAACAATCAACGCTAACCTCTAAAATATTTGGGTCCCATAGCTTTATAAACCCTTTTGTTCTATTTTCTGATGCGATGTATTACTCCAACGCGATGGTTTTCTTTGATGTGGAACTTAAGCATGTATGAATCATAGTTTATACACTCATCAGGTCCGGAACTTCATCGAGACTATTATTAACATGTTCTGCTGGTATGCATTTCTCCGATGCGATTCATGAGGGTCCCACTCTTCTGTCCATTTGATTTACACATACGAAATAAATTCGGGCTTAAACTTTGCTAAAATAAAATTTTATTGAATGTCAACAGCTTTGACTGTATGCGGAAGTCATTTCTTTATATACCCATGACATATGTAAAAGTGCTTCCCTTGACTTTGATTTTTAATACCAATATAATTAAATATTAATCAATGATATTCAATGAAACCTTCACACAACACACAAACATTTTCTAATATATATAACCCAGATTCGACGTCGGTCTAACGCCAATAACGCCAACAATAGAATGTTGGACCACATCATACCCGCACCTTCCACCACCTGGTAACATTAGAATTGGACACGCATGACATTGTGCTAAAATCCATAACACAAACCTTAGCCCAAGTTATGGGGCCTACCATCCATGAGCGTTATTAGTAATCCCTTATAATAAAACACTCCATATTATCGAATGGCCAACAACAATCTTATATATATATATATATATATATATATATATATATATGTATGTATTGATGATTCAACTCACCATATATATTAATACGATTCTCCAAATCAGAGGTTACAACGTTAATACGACGCCCATATAATTGACATTTGGCCCCACCGATTAACATGTCTTTCATATCGATGGTTGACCTGTTCTCGCAGTCGTCTTGATGATCCAATGACCCCAATCAAATCTTGCGCAGACTATTATGCATGGGTGTTAACTTGCGATGAGAGTGGGTTTTCAAAACTTCTTAAGGCCACGTGTCAGCCTATGGCATTGATCGTGTTAATTTCTTAAATACAAATTTCCTTACAAAGGCGGTGCGATATGAGTGGGGTTAGTTTCGCAAACTCATTTTCACTATTCACTCCTCTGTGGTTCCGCTCCCCTTACTCCAGGTTCCGTCTTAAGGTTTCAACACCAAATACTCCGATTTTACCCTTCAGTGAACCTCGCTTCAGTCAACACATAGCTTCGTGCCTCTGCCTATTCTAACAATACATAGCTCATTCATTATGTGGACTAAACGCTGAGAATGGGAAGTCGATTCTAGTCGATTTCCATTGGTTCAGTTCAACCCAGACCCAACTTGCAAATTAAGCGTAGAAGCAATAAAATCAACTATTTCCACAATATAATAACTCAAAAATTCTGCGGGAATCGATCCTTCCAGTGATCAATTTACTCAATTTACAAGTCAATTAATCACACAGTCACATATACAGATCAGAGTGACCCTAAATTTCTCTGTATAATTAAACTTCAATTAATTTCTCCACAGAATATACAAGCCTTAATCGCATCTAATTCGAAACATAAAATCCACCTAAAATGACATATATTCTTCCTTCAATTGCAGGGTTTCATCTCAGAGCCTATTTCAGAGGTTACCATATATCTATTGAATTTATTCAAATTCATTACTCCGTCTCTCCAGATCTACTATTAAATGGCCCTCTTCTACTGTCCTCACTACTCTGCACCTTGAGTAGTTCTCTGCTTCAATTCACTACCTTTGCTTCCTCTACTCCTTGACTGATTCTGCTCCTTACTTCTGTTTTTTCCGCCTCTGCTACCTCTCTTCTGCCTCTGTTCTCTACTACTTTGCTTCTCTCTTTTCCTTGTTTCTATTTCTGGTGCTCCTCCATTGTCATCTCCTTTGCCATCAACGACAACATTTCCAACAGTCTCCCCCTTTGGCATTGATGGAAACACATCCACCAATAATCCAATGCTTCCTCTCCTTACTTGCTTTTCCTCTACTTTGACATCAATGGCAAAGGGTTGCACATTTCCTAGGGTGCTTTTTATCTGTTCATGGCCTTCTTCTTCTGAATTTGTACCCTACTGCTCCAAATTGGTGTACAAAAATATTGATCCTTTAGCCTTTTCATTGACTCTTTTATGCTGGATGTACTCTTTCCATAATCCTTTGATCCTGAGGACCTGTTTCATGCTTCCCATGCTAGCTGATCTCCCCCTGGAATGATATTTTCGTTTCTGTTCTCCCCCTGAAACTGTGCTTTCTCTTCATATCAGAGAGTAGCATCTATAGATACTACCCCTAGTCTATCTCTTAGATATTCAAATGGTTCTCTAGCAAGAGGTTTTGTAAATATATCTGTTGTCTATTCTTTTGTTGGCACATATTCCAACTTCACTACTTTTTGAGCTACTTGTTCTCTGAGAAAATGATACTTGATTGGAATATGTTTAGTTTTTGAATGAAGAACAGAATTTTTTGATATGCTTATGGCACTTGTATTATCACATTTGATAGAGATAGGTTCATCAATGCTTACCTTCATGTCTTGGAGGGTTTGTTTCATCCACATGACTTGTGTGCAACATGCTGCTGCTGCTATGTATTCTGCTTCTGCTGTAGATAGAGAAATAGATGTTTGTTTCTTGGTTAGCCATGCCATCAGACTCTCTCCTAAATAGAATTCACCTCCACTTGTGCTTTTCCTGTAATCAATACAGCTGGCCCAATCTGCATCTGTATATGCTGTCAAAATGAAGTTTTTTCCTTTTGGATACCATAGCCCATAATGTGCAGTTCCTTGTAGATATCTGAATATTCTTTTAATTGCTAGTAAGTGATTTTGTTTTGGTTCTACTTGATATCTTGCCACAAGTCCTATAGCTATCACAATGTCTGGTCTAGAAGCTGTTAGGTATAATAGACTTCCAACCATAGATCTGTAAAGTTTTTGATCTACATCAGTTGTTCCATCATCTGCACAAAGCTTGCATCCAGTAGTCATGGGAGTAGACACAGGTTTGTAGTCTTCCATTTTGAATCTTTTCAGCATCTCTTTTAGGTATTTTTCTTGTGAGATAAATGTGCCTATACTCTTTTGTTGAATTTGGAGTCCTAGATAAAAAGTAAGCTCTCCAATCATAGACATTTCAAACTCTGATTTCATCTCTTCAGCAAATCCTTTTGTTAACTCATCTTTGCTGCTTCCAAACATGATATCATCTACATACACTACTACAATCATAAGTTCATCTTCATTTGCTTTTATGTACAAGTTGTTGTCAACTCCTCCTTTCTTGAACCCTTGTTTTTGCAAGTATTTGTCCAGCCTTGAATACCATGCTCTAGGAGCTTGTTTCAGCCCATATAATGCTTTCTTTAATCTGCATAAGGAGAACCCTTCTGGTTGCTCCATGTAGAATTATTCCTCTAAATCTCCATTCAGGAAGGCCGAATTCACATCCATTTGGTATACCTTGAAGTCATGACAGCAAGAAAAAGCTAAAAACAGTTTGATAGCTTCCATTCTAGCTACAGGGGAAAATGTTTCATCATAATCAAGTCCTTCAACCTGTGAATATCCTTTGCACACAAGTCTATCTTTATTTCTGATTACCTGTCCTTGTTCATTCATCTTATTTTTGAATACCCATTTTGAGCCAATGACATTTTTCTCACTGGGTCTTGGAACTAGTTCCCAAGTGTTGTTCTTCTCAATTTGGTCCAATTCTTCATTCATGGCATTCACCCAATATTTGTCTTTGCTAGCTTCTTCAAACTTCTTTGGCTCTATTTGTGACAACATTGCTAGGTATACCTCTTCAATCTGTTCATTTAGCTGTCTACTTGTCTGTACACCTACACTCTTGTCCCCAATGATTTGATCTTCTGGATGGTTCTTCTGAGTGTATCTTGAGGAGATTTTTCATCTCAGGTTTATATATTATGTTGGCTTGTTTATTTCATCATCATCTTGATTCTCTTCTTCATGAACTTCTGGAGGATTTCTGCAATCTGTACTTTTTATCTTGTCTAATAGTTCTTCATCAAATCTTACATCAATACTTTCTACAATTTTGTGAAGTATTTTTTTATAGCATCTGTAACCTTTACTCTTGGATTCATATCCTAAGAATATTCCTTCATCAGCTCTTGCATCAAACTTTCCCAGATTTTCATCAT
Source organism: Pinus albicaulis (assembly GCA_034641835.2). Lineage (NCBI taxonomy): Eukaryota > Viridiplantae > Streptophyta > Pinopsida > Pinales > Pinaceae > Pinus > Pinus albicaulis. The sequence goes on along the minus strand of CM076583.1, from coordinate 1,022,560,568 downwards.
TATTTTTTATAAAACACTTACTTCCAAAAACTCTAAAATGCTTGATTGATGCCGATTTACCATGCCATAATTCATAAGGAGTCTTGTCACTGTTTGGTCTTAAATGAGCTTTGTTTAGGATATGGACAGCTCTGTGTACTACTTCTTCCCAAAAGGTCCGAGGAATGTTACTTTCTTGCATCATGGCTCTGGCAATCTATTGTATAGACATGTTTTGTCTCTCTGCCACTCCATTTTGCTGAGGTGTTCTTGCAATTGTGAATTGTTGCTTTATCCCATGCTCATTGCACAGATCTGAAAAATCATAATCTGTAAATTCACCCCCTCTATTTGATCTGATTCACTTTATCTTGCATCCTGTTTGATTTTCTGCCAAAGCCTTAAATATTTTGAATTTCTCAAGTGCTTCCGATTTGTGCTTGAGAAATGCAACCCATGTCATTCTGGAAAAATCATCTATTATTAGCATGAAATATGATTCTCCACTTGGTGTTTTAGTTCTCGAAGGCCCAAACAGATCCATGTGAACAAGTTGAAGAGGTCTGCTTGTAGATAAATTCTCCTTGGTTTTGAAGGATGTACGGGTCTGCTTACCTAGCTGACAGGATTTACATATTGTATTTGAAGGCTTCTTTATGGCTGGAATATCTCTGACTGCATTCTTTTTTCTTAAACTCATGATAGGATCAAAGTTTAAGTGTCCCAATCTCCTATGACATAACCAAGACTCCTCAAATTTTCTAAGGTGACATGCTTCATTTTCTTCTTTTACTAAATAGACATTGCTTTCTGTTCGAACACCTTTGATCAGGGTTTTTCCAGTGGTGCTTGATCTTACTTCACAGTCTTGTGCTCTAAAAAGAACTTCACGGCCTTTAGCACACATTTGACTAACACTCAATAGATTTTCTTTCAGTCCATCCAAAAATAGTACATCCTGGGCTTTTCCTCTGCCATTGTCCAGACTGATTGAGCCTCTTCCTTTGATTTTTCCTGCTTTATCATTGCTAAAAGTAACATTTCCAGATTTCTTTTCATCAAAGGTTATAAACTTGCTTCTATCTCCTGACATATGCTTTGAGCAACCGCTTTCCAAATACCATTGGATTTTTAGATCTTGGGCTATTAGGGCCAAGTCACATTTATTCACTTTCTTTTTCCACTGCAAGCATCCTCTTGTTTCGTACCTTTTTTGAGATGATGAACCATATTCTCTTAGAGGAAATTTGGAAGACATATGTCCACTTTTATTGCATACACAACATTTGGATATATCTTTAGTAGAATTATAAGTAGGAATAAACTCCCCATGATTCATAAACCTCCTTGAGGTTTTGAACAATAGTCTTTGTCCATATTTCCTGCATTCTATGATTTTATGGCCAAATTCATTACAATAAAAACAGTATCCATAAAAAAACTTTGCATACCTCACAAAAGGTTGTCTTCTCCATCCTCCTGCTTGAGTAAAACTTTTTACTGTTTGCATCCTTTGCTGGTTTGTATTTATTTTTCTTGTATGACAATATGCAGCAATGTGCCCCAATTTGTGGCAGGCATAACAAGTGGAATTTTTCATAGGAGGAAAAAATCTCCTTTGATGATTTCCAAATTTAAGATATTCAGGAGTATACGAGTTTTTTTTAGTTGACAATTTATTTACTTCATCCTTTGTCATTTGAGCTTCCTCCTAATTTTTATCTTCTTTATTGCAATATTCTTCTTCCTTTGAAATCTTCTGAGCTGCTTGGATATTCTCATCTGCTTTTACAAAAATAATACTTTTGTTTTCTTTTTCTTTTCCTTTGCTTGATTCTCCTACATAGCCTATTCCAGTTTTTATCAGAGGAGATCTTTGAGCATCAAGAATCTCATTTAACTTACCAGAGCTTGTTATTTGAGAAGTATCTATTTTCCTCTGGGCATTTTCTAATTTCTTCCTTAAGCAAACTACTTCTTCTTCCAACTTCTCTTGTTCCTGAGTTTTATCCTTGATCTGCTTAAGTAGAATATCCTCTACCTTCTTGGCTTCTTCAAGCTCTACTTTCAACTGAATGAAGGCTTCTGAATTTTGTTCCTCTCTGACATATTTGAGAAGAATGTCTTTCTGTTTTCTGCACTTTAGTTTTAGTCTGTCAATTTCCTCCAAGGCACTTCTTAGCTCCCCCTCAAGGTCCACTTCACCTTGTTCCTCATCTTCTAAAAGACATTCTTCCAGCTCTTCTATAGCCATCAAAACAAATTCTGATGTTCCTTCTTCACTTGAGAATTCAGATGAGTCTTTTGATGCACTGCTGTCTTGCTGAGCATAGAAAGATTTTCTATTGAATCTCTTCCCTTTCTGCCAGTTCTTAGATATAGTCTTTTTCGATTCCTGAGCCTGATTCTTTGTTTTCTTATAAGGACACTTAGAAGCATAGTGTCCAACTCTTCCACAATTGAAACATTTAAATGGAAGTTTACCTTTATACTTACCTGAGCCTTTATCCAACTTCCTGGTAAATTTAGCCTCTTCTTCATCAGAACAGGAGCATATATCTTCTTCTTTTTCTTTCTTCTTCTCTACCTTAAAGGTTGCCTCCCTTACATTTGACTTCCTCTGCGGCAATCTCATCTCATAAGCTATTAGTTTTCCAAGAAGTTGGTTCATGGTCAAGGTTTCCCAATCTGTTGTTTCTTCTATGGCAGAAACCTTGGGGTTAAAACTAGATGGCAAAGATCTTAGGATCTTTTGAACAATTACACATTCTTGCATGGTTTCACCTAGTGCTTTCATATTATTGACAATTTCTGCAACCCTTAAAAAGAAACTAGCAATATCTTCATCATCATTCATCTTTAAATTTTCAAACTGGGCTCTATAGACTTGAAGTTTAGCTGTCTTTACCTTTTTTTCTCCCTCATGAATATTTTCTAGTGTTTCCCACATTTCTTTGGTAGTTTTTCTATGCATTACTTTGATGAATTCTGCCTCACACAGTCCATTCAAGATTGCATTCATTGTCTTTGCATTAGCCACAAAATCTTGTATGGCTTATTTCTCTGAGACATTTGCCTTAGAGTCATATCCAAATTCCACAGCAGCCTAAACTTCTATCCCTAAGGAAATTATGTATGTTATCATTCTGATTTTCCAGAAGGCATAATTTGCACCAGTGAAAAAAGGGCTTTGTTCATTGAGGATCCTTCTTGACTAGCCATCCCAAGAACCTAGGATCTCCTTTCAGTTGTTAAACTACTACAAAAAGGAACCCGCTTTGATACCAATTGTTGAACCCTTAGTTAAACTGAGAGGGGGGGGTGAATCAGTTTAACACATTCAAGAATATTTAAAAACTTTTCCAATTAAACTTATTTACAATTTATCTTTCATGATCAATTTTATATGGAAACAAACTTATATGTGCAGAAATGTTAAGATAATGTAACAGTAGAATTATGACAGAGCAATAAGTATTAAGCAGACTGAATAACCATATAAACACGTAGACATCACACACAGAGACAAAATATATACGTGGAAACCCATAAAGGGAGAAAACCACATATTATTATTGTTTTGATGTAAAGGCAAGCTCCAACTCCCTCTCACCACTTATTTTTTGTAAGCACCAACCTACAGGAGGCTCCAACCTCAAATTATGCAAGCTACAACTTGCAAGGAAGCTTCAACTCCCTCTTTTTCATAAAATAAATACTTTCTTATTTACCTTGGATATCAGCTCTGTTCTGTACCTTTTTCTGTTCTCCAATCTTCACATCTGTTTGATTGTCTCTTTTTCTTCAATTCTGCATTCTCTTCTTTTTATCAATTTACTTAGAAAAATGTATCCATTTCAAATTTACAGTGGGATTTTATCTTTCTCCGGAGACTTGCCAATTACATCTCAAACAGTTAAAAAACTTTCATTCGATTACAATTTAAATTTCAAATCATTTCAACAACAACACTCCTCTCTCTCTGTTTTTCTCTCTCTTTTCATCAACATCCACACCTCTCTTTCTCATTTCACTATCTTCATTTTCCCTGTTCATTGTAGTTGTATAACTGCTGCCCATACAACTATCTTTTAATCGAACATAAAATAAATCTCGGCGTTATTATAAAACCTTTTTAACAAACGAATATATCTGTAATAAACCTTGGGTTTTATATTAATGAAAAATCAATGCTAACCTCTGAAAGATTTGGGTCCCATAGCTTTATAAACCCTTCTGTTCTATTTGCCGATGCGATGTATTACTCCAACGTGATGGTTTGCTTTGATGCGGAACTTAAGCATGTATGAATCACATTTTATACGCTCATCGGGTCTGGAACTTCATCGGGACTATTATTAACATGTTCTGCTGGCATGCATTTCTCCGATGTGATTCATGAGGGTCCCACTCTTCTGTCCATTCGATTTACACATATGGAATCAATTCGGGCTTAACCTTTGCTAAAATAACATTTTATTGAATGTCGGCAACTTTGAGTGTGTGCGGAAGTCATTTCTTTATATACCCACGATGCATGTAAAATTTCTTCCCTTGACTTTGATTTTTAATACCAATATAATTAAATATTAATCATTGATATTCAATGAAACCTTCACATAGCACACGAACATTTTCTAATATATATAACCCCGATTCGACATCGATCTAATGCCAGTAACACCAACAATAGATCGTTGGACCACATCATACCCTCACATTCCACTAATTGGTAACATTATAATTGGACACGCATGACATTGTGCTAAAATCCATAACACAAACCTTAGCCCAAGTTATGGGGCCTACCATCCGCGAGCGTTATTATTAATCCCTTATAATAAAACGCTCTATATTATCGAATGGCCAACAACAATATTATATAGATTATATATATATATATATATATATATATATATATATATATATATATATATATATATATATATATATATATATATATATATATATATGTGTGTGTGTGTGTGTGTGTGTGTGTGTGTGTGTGTGTGTGTGTGTGTGTGTGTGTGTGTGTGTGTGTGTGTGTGTATTGATGATTCAACTCACCATATATATTAATACCATTCTCCAAATTAGAGGTTACAACGTTAATACGACACCCATATAATTGACATTCGGCCCCACTGATTAACATGTCTTTCATATCGACGGTTGACCTGTTCTCGCATTCGTCTTGACGATCCAACGACCCCAATCAATTCTTGTGCAGACTATTATGCATGGGCGTTAACTCGCGATGAGAGTGGGTTTTCAAAATTGCTTAAGGCCATGTGTTAGCCTATGGCATTGATCGCGTTAATTTTTTAAATACATCTTTCATTACAAAGGCGGTGCGATATGAGTGGGGTTGGTTTCGCAAACCCACTGTCACTGTTCACTCCTTCGTGGTTCCGCTCCCCTTACTCCAGGTTCTGTCTTAAGGTTTCAACGCCAAATACTCCGCTTTCACCCTTCAGTGAACCTCGCTTCAGTCAACACACAGCTTCGTGCCTCTGCCTATTCCAACAATACACAACTCGTTCATTATGTGGACTAAACGCTGAGAATGGGAAGTCGATTCCAATCGATTTCTATTGGTTTATTTCAACCCAGACCCAACTTGCAAATTAAGCGTAGAAGCAATCAAATCAACTCTTTCCACAATATAATAACTTAGAAAGCCTGCAGGAATCGATCCTTCGAGTGATCGATTTACTCAATTTACAAGTCAATTAATCACACAGTCACATATACAGATCAGAGTGACCCTGAATTTCTCTATATAATTAAACTTCAATTAATTTCTCCGCAGAATATACAAGCCTTAATCGCATCTAATTCGAAAAATAAAATCCACCTAAAATGACATCTATTCTTCCTTCAATTGCAGGGTTTCATCTCAGAGCCTATTTCAGAGGTTACCATATATCTATTGAATTTAGTCAAATTCATTACTCTGTCTCTCCAGATATGCTATTAAATGGCCCTCTTCTACTGTCCTCACTAATCTGCACCTTGAGTAGTTCTTTGCTTCAATTCACTAACTTTTCTTCCTCTGCTCCTTGACTAATGTTGCTCCTTACTTCTCTTTTTTCCGCCTCTGCTACCTCTCTACTGCCTCTGTTCTCTTCTACTTTGCTTCTCTCTTTTCCTTGTTTCTATTTCCGGTGCTCCTATTTCTGGTGCTCCTCCATTGTCATCTCCTTTGCCATCAATGACAACATTTCCAAAATTTTCCCCTCTTGCCATCCGGATCTGCCTGAGTGAGAATGTCTTTTATCACAACACTTGGAACATATGCTATGATGTGCAAATGCAAAACATAAATTCTGAAATCTTTTATAGCTTTCACCAAAGCATAGGCCTGCTTCTCTAGAATATTATACTTCAGCTCAGCATTTGCTAATTTCCTACTAAAGAAAGAAATAGGTTGTTCAATACCTTGCTTTCGTTTTTGTAGCAAGACTCCAGCAATTGTGTTTTCGGAAGCAAATGTAAAAACCAGAAAATCTTTGGAAAAATCCGGACTGATGAGTACTAGTGCTTTTGTGAGTGCCCTTTTGATTTCTTCAAAATACTTCCTTGCTTCAGCTGTCCATTTAATGTCAAATCCTTTCTTTAACAATCTCAGCAAAGTTAGGAATGAAATGCCTACAAAATTCAATTTCCCAAGAAAAGATAGAATCTCTTTCCTACTTCTTGGAAAATCTACCTTTTGAATTGCATTAAATCTATTAGGATCAATCCTAATTCCTTCTTCAGAAATAATATGACCAAGTTATTTTCCTGATGTTAAAGAAAATATGCTTTTAGTAGGATTAAGAGAGATGCCAAACCTTCTACATGTGTTTCAAATGATCTTCTTTCTTTGAATAGACTATGATATCATCAAGATAAACAACTACTGACTTATCCTTTTCTTCAGAAAAATCAATGTCCATTTCTCTTTGGAAAGTGGCTCCCGCATTCATGAGACCAAAGGGCATTTTAGCGTACATGAATGTACCCCATGGTGTTGTGAAGGCTGTTTTTTCTTGATCATCCAGATGCATAAGAATCTGATTGTAACCTGAAAACCCATCAAGCATAGACATCCTTTGTGAACCAACAATATTTTGTAGAATTGAATCCATCTTAGGAAAATGATAGTTATGCTTTAGTGAAGCCTTATTCAAATTTCTAAATTCAATACAAATTCTAATTTCTCCACTCTTATTTCTTACCAAAACTAAGTTTGCAAGCCAATTTTAAAATCTGATTGGAACAATGATCTTTGCATCAAAGAGTTTATTAACCTCCTTTTAAATCAATGGCATGAGAAGAGGATTAATTCTCCTCAATTTCTGCTTGAAAGGCTTCTCATTTTCCTTGATAGAAATAGTATGATGAATAATGGAAAGATCATATTGCTTTAAATCAACATAACTCTAAGCAAAAACATCCATAAACCTTCTCATGATCTCAATATTTTTGAATTTCACATCAGCTGAAAGAAGCTTTGAAACTTTTATCATTTTAGGCAAAGCTAATGTACCAAGATTACAGCTCTCTACATCCTCTTCATTAGCTTGCAATTTTGGTAATTTAAACACATCATTTTGATCAAAAAGTTTCTCAAGAGGAATAAGACCTTTTGGTATTGAATTATTCTTCAATTTCAAAACTTCAGAATTTTCTTTAGGCTCAACAAGCATATTTTGTTGATCTACATGTGTATTTTCAAATTCCTCTTTCAGCTCAATAAAATTCTTTACCTGTTGATTATCTTTAAAAACTTGCCAATTTATGATATTGTCCGGTATAGCTGGCCTATGACGAACTTCAATCTCATACTTTTCATTTGAATGCACAAGAATAATGAAAAGACTTGCGGAAACAGCAAGGGAATCAGTAATAGAATTATGATCTCTAGTTTTGACTATGAAGGAATAAGACTGAAAGTTTTCCAACAAGTCTAAAACTAAATTTCTGTAAGCCCTCATTCTTACATCCTTTGTTTGATAGACACCTTAAAATTGTCTAATAACCAATTCAGAATCTCCAAAAACAAAAATATTTCGAGCCTTCATCTTTTTCAAAATATCTAGACCCAAAATCAAAGATTCATATTCAACCATGTTGTTTCTGCAATCAAAATTCAGTTTGTAAGAGTAAAATTTACTCTCATCATTTGGATTTGTAATCCAAATCCCTAATCCTGCCCCTTATTTTCCTGTTGATCCATAAAAGTACAATGACCACCATTCCTCCATCTCTTCGTCATTTACTTGTCGATTTTTTGCATGCTGATTTTCTAAGTGCTTATTTTTTGAATGCTGATTTTCTGCTCTTATTTCTTCCTCAACACTATCAGCAGATTCATTGAAAAGAATGGCAGATCCAAGTTCAGTATCAAAGGCATAAATAGGAAAATTTTGAGGCTTATATTTTCTACTTACCATGTAAGCCATTCTAGTCTCCCGATACAACCTCCTTTGCTAACCAAAAATAGGAATAGTGGCATAGGATAGATCCATCTGCATTGTGTCTTTGATTTTTGCTGCCCAAGATCTTGACAATAGCATACCAAATTTTGGCGGAATATCAGCTACAAAAATGTCCATAACAATTGTCTTTGCTGGAATTTGTGTGAGGCCAACAACAACATCCTTGATTAGACCAATACATTGAACCCTCTTGGAATCAAAAGAAAACAAATCCTTATATGGTCTTGTGATTTGAAATCTCATTCTCTCCATGATAACATTGGGCATGAGGTTATGAGAAGCTCCTGAATCTAACATAGCATTATGCAAATTCATATCATGAATACTAATGCTTACATATAAAGGAGTAAACTCTTCATTTTGATCATCTTCTAACCTTGGACCCAAATATATAGTATATTATCTTCTTGTACATTCAAGATATCAGCAACCCCTAGTTGTGAATTCAACATATTAACTATCTTGCTTCTATATTCATTCACCTTGAGAATTTCACTGAAAGGGACTGATATTTTAATCTTAGAAATTTCATTCTCAAGGTTGAAAACAGAAACATAATTTTCAGCATCTTTGACAAGAGGAGGAAGTTGAGTGTCTTTCTTGCCAAGTGGAATATATTTTTTACCTTCAGCCATCTTTGGGGTATCATTCGTAGCTTCAACAACCTTTGGAGAATCTTTCTTGGGCTGCGCTTTGCTTGCAATGATAGGCACATTTCTATTTCTGAGATTATATTTCTTTTGCATCTCGAAAATAGCATTTTTACACCCTTTAAGATAATTTGATGGTTCTTCTCCTTGATTAGCCAAATCAGACTTGTCATGCTCTTCTTTAGTCAAAAAGATTCCTGAAATTTCTTCATCAAGACAATGGATGGATTCTTCAGGAATCTCAGGCTCATCTTTTTCATCTACCAAATTTTGCTGAAAAGGAGGTCTCACTGGAGGGTCAGCTTGCTGGTTTCTATTCTCTCTTGACCTTTGCTAATTTTTAGGTCTCCTAAATTGTGTATTTCTGAATTGAGGTTCATGTTGCACAGGAGGAGCTGAAGTGTTTCCAACAACTAACCTATCCATCAACTTCATAGTTTTCATCATTGAATCAAATTTGTCTTCAGAAGTTGAAGGGGATGGTTTCTCTTCTTCTTTCAATTTAGTTTTTCCCATTTTTGACTCTTTAGAAGCTATCATGTTTACCTCAACCTTAACTGCATCACTTTGCATTTCAGCAAGTGTAGGTGACTCTCTTTCCCTCAACAAGATAGAAAATTCATAATCAAATGCTTCAGCATATCTCATTTGTGTTAAAGCTTCAGGAGGTTTCAAATGAGCTGGAGTTGAGTCAAAAAATTTATTAAATCTCTTTGAAAAGTTTTGGACAGATTCATCAACTGCCCTTCTAAGGCTGTTGTATTCAGTGAGTGCTTGGACTGTTTTGGTTCTATTACCCCATTTTCTTAAGAATTTATCTTCAAAATCATTCCAAGTTCTGATGCTGCCTGGTTCAAGGGCCTTAAACCATTTTCTAACTTCACCAATAAAACTCTGTGCAAATAACCTTAACTTCACATCCTCATCATCAACTTCTTCCCTGTCTATAAAATCATTAAATCTGTCTACACATTCCTCTGCTGAAATTTCCTCACTACCCCAAGTAGGAATCCTAGCAGCATATTTACTAGGAAGGTCATGCAAAACAACAAGAAGTACAAGTGGTGCATACCTAGCAGGAGTAGCCATGGCTGGAGGATTAAAATTAGTTGTAGGAGGGGTAGAAAAAGAAGATGAAGAACTGATATGAGGAGGACTGCTTGGTTTTTGTAAGCCACTAAAAATAGAACTCCAATTTGGAAGGGGTAAACCAGCTTTGGATTTTAGCAAGAGTTCGAAAGGATCAATTTCTTTGAGTTTATCTAAAGATTCTTTTTCTAGCAATAGTTCAGAGGTAACAGCTTCCCAAAACTCTTCCTTGTCTTCTTGTGTCACTAAGGCTGAAGTGTCAATTCCTCTTTTTTGCAAGACTAAGACAACATCAATGAGTTATTTTTCATTTTCTAATCTAAACAACACTTCATGAATCTTGTCATCAACTTTATTATCTTCAGGATTTCTTAATATTTCATAGGGAAATTTTTTTGAATGAGATGGAGTACCTGATATTTCTGAAATTATTTGAATTTTTGAAATAGTGTTTGGATTGTTCAAAGCGGTAGGTGGATTGGGATCAGGATTTCTCTGTGTGTATCTCCTTCTTGAAGCAACCTTTAAAATTTGAAAAATGTATGGAGTCACCAAGGTAGATTGCAGCCTCGAAAACTTTCTGAGCTCCTGCTACCTTCAGAAGTTCACCTTCTTGATTTCGGGAATGAATAATCTTGAGGCTCCTGGCAGACACACCAAAATGTTATCTCAAAATCATACCCTGATAGGTTGCTGATCAAGAAGACTATGAGTAACTGTTTCAAACCAGACTTTTAGTTGAGGCTTAGCCTCCTCAACCTGAGAGGGCTCTCTCAATAGGTTTATGATTTTAGAATAAGGATTAGATGGCTAACTCTATGAGTAAAATGGATAAAAATGGATAATTGGTTGTACTACTAGTCAACAAACATCTATTGGGCTTATGGAGTCAAGTGTGTTTTCACAAAACATGAATATCAGTTTCATTTGGAAGTCAGGGCATTTCAGGGTTTAGATGCATCAAAGAACAGTAGGACAGAAAATAAACATATGAAGGAAGTTAGAGCACCTTCAGTGAATTCTAAGTAACATAAATTCATGCCACTGCAAGTAATTGAAAGAGGAAAACTATGAGAATATCACACAACCATAAACCTTTCTGAATCCTGAGTGATGAAACCAATATCTCTGTATTCACATGAAAACACAATTTCTGCTACAACAACAGTATGCTTTCTTATGAAAATTGCTAGCCCTAAGCAATTCAACTTCTTCTCACTTATAGAGTCATCATTAAATTTCTTGGATTCTCTCCAGACACTTGAGAGAATTCGAATTTGCTAGCTTGACACCTATCAACTGCTAAAACAAACTTTAATTACATCTGACAGTTAAACTGTCTGTTCTAGAGTCCTAACACAACTAGGATTAAAACTCTTTTATTATAACTTAACAACCTTATATAAGCATTAAATCTTCTATCTGACAGCTACTCCTCCTAAACTTCGACCTTGATGATGTCCATCTCCTTGCTGTTAAACTGTAATGATTTTGTTCTTATCTGCCCTGAAAGATAGGAACATGCTCACTGCAAAATAGCTATCATGCTTCATTTATGTTTCTTCAAAGCATCTGCTGACCAACTTGTGCTCAAAAACATGTGGCAATGTCTTATTGAACTCATGTGACTTCGCCCCTCCAGCTGTGCCCAAAACAAACCTTTGAAGAAGTGCCAAAAACTGTTAACAATATTGCACTACGAAACTGTCTACTATTTTCGTAGTGTAGAACTTCACCTTTGAAAACCTTACTTGGAATCTTCATTTTCCTTTTTTTTGCTATTAGATCTTCACTTATGGTCTTTATACATCCTTCAGCAGCATCAAGGTTTAATAAACATGCCTTTTTACCCTTTGAAAACTTGAAAACTTTATCAAACTACATCCTACAGTAGTTTCTTAGCGTGCTACGAAACTGTTGTGTCTTTCTTTTCACAGCTTTTTCCAAAACTTTAATCTTCAAAACTTTAATGCCATACTTTCATTTATATATATGCCCTCATTATCAATAAAAATCAATTCTAATCTGCTTTCAAAAATGAAAAATTTCCACATAGCTCCAAAAATGTGATAGGAGATGTCACTTGCTGTTTGCACTCATTTTGGCTGTGGTTGATCTTCAGGCTTTGCTAGATGTATCTCAAGGTCTTCAACCTACATTTTAATCCTTCTATTATTAGCTCTTATTTTGGTATTAACCGTCCTTATGAAATTTTCTTCCTTGATTGCAGGGACAGTCCATATGAAGAATTGATCCTATTGCTGATTGACTCACTGTTTGAAACCTTTTCTAGTTCCCACAGACCTTTCAACCTCTCAAAGTTTGACCTTTCTATAGCATGCATTCTCACTTTCTTCCTTAATTTATCAATCTCAATGTTTGCAAGTCTGAGTTTTTCTTTAACCTCCTCATAACTACTCCTTTCTCTCTGAGTATTAAAAACTTTGTTTCTGTCTTCTTCAAGTATTTGATATGATGTATCAATGGTTTCTTCAAAAAAAATTGCATCCTCACCTTCAATTTGTTCTATCTCCATGTCTGGCTACTGCATTTTCTTAGACTTCCTAGTCAATTATTTTCTAGGCTTAAAAACAAACTCTCACACCTCATCCTCAAAGTCTAATTTTTTGGATGTTTTCAATTTCTTTGATTTGTTACCTGTATCCAGCTTTATGAACTCTTCTTGAACCAGGGGAGACTCTTCAATGTCAATAGCTTGTAATATGTAATTCAAGTCACCTCTTAATTGAAAATTTTCATTTGTGACCACAGCCTTACCCTTCTCCTTTGACCTTTGACTCCTAGTCAGCTTCTTCTGAGCTGTTTTACTAGTTTATTGTTCCTGAATTGTCTTTTTGACCTGAGTTCTCTTCTTCTGTGCAGATTGAGGAGTCCTTTGGATATTAAGTGATGTCTTTATCATAGGTTCCTTAACATGTTTCTTGGGCTTAAGCTTGACAAACCTCCTTGATTTTGATTCTGCAGGTTCAACAGTCTTTGATGAAGATGTTTCTTTGACTTGAGGGCTAGCACCTGTTCCTTCAACTCCTATTCCACTCAAAAGGAGAAATGTAGACCATTCTCTATTCACTTTCTAAATCTCATGCAAAACTATTAGCTTGACTAAACCATGATGAAATAATGAGGTTTCACATGCCTGAATTTTCATCTGAACTTTGTCTGTCATCTTAGCCAGACTTCGAAATAGAAAGAAAGGTAAGTCTAGAGAGATTATCCCTGTGAAATGCAATAAGAATTTAAAGTGGTAAGTTTACACCTTGTGGTATCTCCCTTCGCAGGTGAAGTACCTTTGGATATTGTAGAGCAGATTGGCAAATGCATCCTTGACATAACTTCTTGGCACAGCTTTGTTCAAATTAGTATCCATAAACTCCAGTTTCAAAAACATTTTTCAGGGTTGCATTTCAAACCTAAAATTCTTAAACCATCTCTCCTCCCCTCTTGAAATTTCTGTGACTGCTGATATAACTTTAGGAGAAATTGGAAAATTTAGAAAACCAACCTTTGTGTTTGACCCTGTGAAGTTGGTAGCAAATTCTTTGGTAACCTAATTATGCCCTCCTTGAAGCTTTTCATAGAACCTCCAGCAACATATCTTCTTGAAGGCTTCTTCAACAGATTTATCTCTTGTGAGAGTTTCTAAACCTTCGAGTTCTGTCCTCAAGCAGTGGCCAGACCAGTGATTTATTTTTTCTTCTGTCATCTTCTTCCTTAAAACCCTGTGTCTTCAGTAAATCTATAATCAATCTCTTTATTGGATGAACTAGCTAGCTTTAAAATTTGTTTCAGCCTTGCTTGATTGAATTTCTGCCTCGCTTGATTAAAAACCCTGTTTCAGCTAGCAATTCTTTTTAAACCTACTTTATTGGAAATCGAAACTGCTGACATAACATTCAATTGGGTTCAGCCTCGCTTGATTGCAAATTTAGCCTTGCTTGAAAACTTTAAAGAGAGCTCTGGTTTCTCATCATGAACTTCTCTTTCAACAATACATATGCATGCATTGTTTTCTTTGCATGATATAAAATCAATGATAACCAATCCCCTTTTCAAATTTGTAAAGGACCAATGACAAATGACCGCTAATGAATCTCATAATGATTTCATAACTGATTTGGATGGTTTCATGCGTGAAGGAGGATTCATGGACTGACACCATAATCATGAAAATTTAAACCCAAGTTAATGGATGTGACAGCTAAACCGATAGCTAAACCGAAAAGTCTGAAACCCCGATTTCATAGCGCTGGTAGTGTGATTTCAGGATTATGTGCTATGAAAAGACCAGTGTTTTCGTAGCGCAGAAGTAGTTTTTTACACTAAGCACACTACGAAAACGTGGTTTCGTGGCTTATTCGAATTTTTTTTTAAAAAGACTTAGAATATGTTTTTCAAAACGTAGCATGAGACTTCTAAGGAGTAAAGTAAGGTTTATGAACTTCATTTGGTGATGAAATGAGACTCGCAACCTATGACTTAGACCCTATAAAACATAAAAATGACTCAAACCCTATCTAATACCATGACTTAGGAGCAAGTATGAACTGAATGAATTTAGAGAATTTTAATAGTGATAACATATTAAATCTTTTCCCTTTCTTCCTATTGCTGAAATTTCTTTTCTCTTTCCCTTTTGATTGATTCTCGATTTTCTTATGAGGACATTTTGAAGCATAGTGCCCCACTCTTCCACAATTAAAGAACTTAAATGGAAGTTTACCTTTGTACTTACTTGTGCCTCTATCCAATCTTCTGAAAAATTTGGCTTCTTCTTCATTAGATAATGAGCATGTACCTTCCTTCTCTTCTATGCACTTTTCTGCTTTAAAGGCAGCCTCACTCATGTTTGACTTCCCTTTAGGAATTCTCGTCTCATATGATGTTAGGTTTCCAAGTAATTGGTTCCTGGTCAAGGTTTCCCAGTTTTTTGTTTCTTCTATGGAATAAACCTTAGGATTAAACCTAGGTGGTAGTGATCTCAATAATTTTTGTACTACAACACTTTCTTTAATTTCTTCTCCTAGGCCTATCATGATATTCACAACTTCTGAAACTCTTAAGAAGAATGAAACTATATCTTCATCTTCATTCATTTTTATGTTTTCAAACTGAGCTCTATGTGCTTGTAGTTTGGCCATCTTCTGCTTTGTATCTCCCTCATGAATAATTTCTAAAGTATCCCAGATTTCTTTGGAAGTCTTACTATGCACTACTTTGATAAATTCTGAATCACTTAGACCGCTCAAGAGTGCATTCATTTCTTTTCCATTAGCTATGAAATTTTGTTTGGCTTCTTCCTCAGTATCCATATCCTTTGGTGCATATTTTTCTTCCCCAGCAACCCAGACTCCTACTCCAAGAGACATTAAGTATGTCCTCATTCTTATTTTCCAGAAAGCATAGTTTGTACCAGTAAAAAGAGGGGCTTTATTTGTAGAGCTTCCTTCTAGGCTAGCCATTTTGGGGACTAAGGACCTCCTTCCAACGGTTAAACTGCTACATAAGGAACTGGTTATGATACCAATTGATGAACGCTTTACTAAACTGAGAGGGGGGGTGAATCAGTTTAGTCCATTCATGGATATTAAAACTTTTTCTTTAAACTCATTAACAAGTGATTTCATAAGAATCTTAATAAAGAATGATCAACAAACTGAATATGTGAACAACAAGTAATAAGCATATTAACACATCACATCAACACATAATAATCATGCACATGAACACTAGATATAAGTGGAAACCCATAAGGGAAAAAAAACATCTTATTATATTTGTGATGCAAAGGTAAGCTCCTACTCCCTCTCACAACTGATTTTTTGTAGGCTCCAACCTACAGGAGGCTCCTACCTCAATTTCTGCAATCTTCAACTTGCAAAGAAGCTCCAAATCCCATATATTTTCTCTAGGCTACAACCAACAGGAGGCTCCTACCTCACCCAACTCCAACTACAAAATTATCAATCTAAAATTGAAAGGAGACTACAATCCCCTCACTCAATATGAAAATAAAATGTTGATTTACCTGGATATCAGCTCTGTTTTCCTCCACTTTCTTTTGTTCCCTCTCTGCCTTCAAATCTACTTAATATAAACTCCATATGTGCATAGCATCTCTATCCTCTCTCTCACATTCTCCAGCTCTCTCCCATTTTGCATCTCTCTTACATTGTTCAGCTCTCTTCCATTCTACAACTCTCTAACATTCTTCAGCGCTCTTCCATTATGCAGCTCTCTAACCTTATTCAAATCTCTTTCATTTTGCAGCTCTCTAACCTTCTTCATGCACACTGATATTACTTCTTTTATACAGCTAACTCATGACTGTTTGCATTCTGCAGGGAATATGAAGTGAACAGGCCTGAATTTATGCCTTCCACCCATTTGATTCCTCACACTTCAGTTCAGGTTATTACTTCAGAGATAATCATTACAACACTTGTTGGAGTTTTTCCTATGCCTACAGAGACTTGCCTTTGCATCACATACAATAAAAAAATAATTAATTCATTTACATTTACAGTTACAACAAATATATTTCACTCAACCCTTTCAGCTCTTGGCTCACTATGCATTTTTCCTTTCTGTCGTTGTCATTGTATTTTTTGTTTCTACTGTTATATTATAACAGTTCCGCAAAAACACCTTTTTCCCGAATCAACACAGTTGGCACATTTCCAACAATGCCACCATATGCTCCTTTTTCCCAACTCTGCCTATCTGCCTTCCTTCTCTTGCCCGCAGCGTTCAAACTTCTCCTTGTCTCAACACCCGACTCTACCCCAGAGGTTTTACTGAGCCCAGATCAACCCATGGTGCCTATCTCCTCATTACCACGACATTCAAATTTCTCTACCCTTTTCTCCGTGTCAGGTCACTTACCCAAGCCTTTTTGCCCGCGTTGAGAATTTTATTGTTTAAAAGCCACAACTGCATCAACCATTGTTCTACACGAATGTTGGGTCTTACTTGATTTTTTTGCCCGCATTCACTTTTCATCATAAAATAGTGTAACTAAAAATAATCCTGGACCTTAAATAAATTCCAATTAGCCTTTAAACAACCTTGTGTCTAGTCCCTTTATCGCATTTTGGCAATCTAATCATTCTACATTATAAACCTCCTTTGTTCTCCGATGTGATTTAACAAAGGAAAACCACATACACCTAGACTTGAAATCTATTAAATAATAGCTTTGAGCTACATCACATCCAGTCCATTTATCGCACTTCGGCAAGTCGACCTTTCAAAGTGGCTCATGGGTATTATGCCTTCTAAGCTTGCGATGTGTGATATGCGATTGGGTCCCACATCCGAAATTTAAATCCTTTATATTTTAGCTTTGAAGCTTATCACATTCGAGCTCTCGTCGCTCTTCGTATTTCAGCGTTTTGATGTGGTACATAAGCACTATACCTTTTGACCTTTATGATTTGCAATATGCGATAAAGGGTTCGGGTCCCACTAGTGGTGCCACATCACTGCCACATCAGCTTCCCATGTCAGTTTTCCATGTCATAAAAATTTTATTACGATATGTGGGGTAGGGACCACGTCATCTAGCCATGTCACCATCTCGCACTTCGCATTTCGCAATTTCTCTATCTCTTTTGTTTTGCAATACTCCTTCTACTGCGATTTGCGATATCCCTGCCATCGCTGTTCTGAACGTAAACTAGCCCAATTTTGCCTGCACGTTCATGACTTTCTCCACTAGTTGAACACATTCATTCCTTTACGATCTCTGCCCACTCGTGCATGACTCTGCCCAGCATGTTCACAACTTGACCCAAACTTGTTTCCTTTGTTTCCTTTGATGCAAATTGATGTACATTTCTGCTCCTTGCCTCCTTTTTGCATAATGATGCTCCTTTGCCTCTTTTCTTCTCCTCCACTTTACTTTTAATTTTTTTCTTTATTTTTCTTTTATACTCCAGCTTATCCTGATCTTCTCCTTTGTCCTCAATTATAATTCTGGTGCTTCTCCTTTATACTCCTTTGCCATCAGTGACAATATTCCAACAAAATGATATTACGGTTAACATTAAAATGGCCTACCAACAACAACTATTGTAGCCAAAAGTAAGAAGTTGATGTGACACTTCTAATAAGTGAATGCCGGCTGAAAAAAAACTTGTAGAAGCTAATAAAAATTGAAACAACAAATACTACGAAAATAAACAAGAAAAATAACACTCATAAAAGAAAAATAAACAAAAGCAACAAAAAAGTGACAAAAAGCGACACATGTAAAACTTACCCAGAAAAGCATTGCAAACTATGTCGAAACCTCCTTGATCCCATTGGGAATTATAAAGCTCCAAATTTAAGTGTGCAAATGAGCTCTAGAGGTGTCTAGTATATATATCTAGTCAGATTAGGGTTTATGACGCACTTGCCTAAAATCAAGGCAACCATGACACTTATCTTAAGATCGAAAAAAGAAACTTTGTGCCACTTGTTAGAAATTAATTGTGCATTGAATATTTTCTAGGGATGAACACTTAGATTTTTCTAGGAAACTTCTCATTGAGATAGGTAGAAGGGACTGCATAGTTCCCAGTAACAAGGAATTATGCAGTTCCTAGTAACAAGGTATTGTGAAGCTCACTGCCTCAATGAATTATGTAGTTTCTGATTGAGAGAGAGCTCAACATAGTTTTTGTGCTCAAGAGGCACCTATCTTCAAGGAATGCAGAGTTTTGATCCTCAATGCCTAGCACAATTTCCAGATATAGTGGATTTTAGAGTTCCAAGAGGGAAGATCGGTAGTAGGTGCAAGATCAAGGCAGGAGATGGATTCTGTTAGAAAATGACCAACTATGATCAAAACAACTTAACCAAGTCATCATAATCACTACATGAAAAGATAAGTCTTCAAAATAAAAAGGAATAATTGACTACGATGAAATATGGGTTCCTATGAATAGAAGGTAGGCTTTGAAATCAAGGCATAGGAAATTTTTTGGAGGGGGGTTGTAGAAGCTATAATACTTGGCGACACACTGGTATAAATCCATCTCTCTATATGGGTATTAACTTTATAAACCAAGTCTATATATTCAGGAAGTATTTTTCATTTCATTTATTACCATATCTTCTTTAATTTTATTGATTTAAATATATAAACCTTACCATTCTCTTCATCGGTGACACACTAACAAAAGAAAGCAAAAAATAGTTGTTTATATTAAGGATGACGAGTATATAGTTACACAAGTGGGAATGGATTATCAAAGTCTTAGTTTTTCTCTCTCGTGTTGCTCCACTTCCAATAGGCATGAATAGTAGCCTAACAGAGTCACTTCAGGAACACAAACATTGCTCCGCTGCTAGCGAGCCTGGAAAGTACCAAAACGGAGTTGCTTGATTCACGTCCCTGTGCAGGAAGCCTTTATCTTCTTTCACCCTTTATTCATTTTTATATTTTATAGAACTGTGCATAGACACTTATTTATTTCATATGTAAAAAGAGGGATACTGACTTATTGAGAGCATAAAAGGTTTCCCCTTCAGAGAAGGATATTTATATACCTCTAAAATATAGTCCACTTGTTTAAGTTTCCTCACATCCTTACTCTAATTGACTTAGTCGACAAGGGAGAATCGATCAAACATAAAAACATATTAGAGAAGAGGGTACTAGTTATAGATTCAAGCATCGCACTTCAACTAATTTTTTCTCCAAAAAGGAACATATTTTCCAGGAATCATCGACTAAAATAAAATATAAGGCCCATGCAAAGATAAGGAATAAATAAAAATCCAAGCATTGACAATCATACAATGTCATATTAAACTTTTCCATGCTCATTTCAAATGCAGAACATGGTCTAATGCAAAAATTATTGCGACATAAAGGAAATGAATGGGAAAGGAAGGAGTAAACCAAAATAAAAAAAAACCAAACTAAACTAACCCTACTCCTAAACTAACAAGGACTAGGCCATGCTTATGTAAAATGAAACTTCCACTGAAACCATCAAAGAAATTTTTTAACTATACAGTCAAGTTAATCAACAACGAGAAAGATCATAAAAAACAACATATAACAAGAAATATGAACCATGGCATGCTCCAAAATTTGAAGACAGTAGGTGCAAGAAGAAAAATATAATAAGAAATCATATTCCAAATATTTTTCTAATGCATTATGGTGATTGTACACATCACAGAAATTTGTCATTTCAAAACATTCTTCCAAACATTCAAACTTGGAAAACATAAAAAAAATGAAAAACTTGGATTTCAAAGATAGGCTTTCCAGGTATTATTCCTCCAACCATTGAGAAATAGGATCGTGAAAAATAGGTAAAGGTTCTAGATATTGATAGATAGATTGATTTTCAACTTTCACAATCACTTGATGAGGATTCTCCTGAGGAAAAGTATTAACTTGATCATACTTGGGACTAACATCAAGAATACAAGAACCTGGCATCACCCTCAGCTTAGGTTGAAGTGTCTCGATGTCTTGAGGTGGTTCTAAATTATATGTAGATAGGTCATCAAAAAATGAAGGCTTGGAATAATCGACAATTAAAGATATAATTTCATTGGATGAATCAATGAATATATCAAGACAACCATGATCAGAATTTTCTTCGTAAAAAAGAAAGGAATCCTCATGACTTGATGAATCATAGAGAGGGGTTTATTGAAAAAAATAAATGTCATTCTCCATTTCTTCATATTGATATAATGACAGATGAGAAATATTGCAAAGATAATATTTTTCCTCACCTTGTTTCGATGTAAAATTGGCATTCCACTATTCTTGACTACGATCATAATCAAAATTTTCAAAGACTGACTCATCAAAAGATGTGATAATTGCAAAAATATCATGGAAAATGTCAGGATAATGAGAGATATGTGAGGGGGAATTTGAAATATTAGAATAAATATCATCCTTCATCGTGAATACTCGTTCATTATCAAAATCCCACACATATTCATTGTGAATGAGATCGAAATTATCTTGGTTATCCCTAACTCCATCTAGGACTTCATACTCTTGAAAATTAGAAGAAGTGATTATAATAGATTGATGTAACAACTCAAAATCATGAGAATCAAAGGAAATAAAAAATGGAGGATAAGAGGAAAGAATATCACTGATCAAATCAGATTCGTAATCAAAACTTGCATTCAAATTTTGAACATGTGGGATAGGAGGAGATGGTGGTATATCAACATATTGATTTTAAAATTCTCCAAACTTAACCTATGTACATGGAGTTGTTTGATGAGAAAAATATTAAGATTCACTAAAATAAAAACACTTCTTCTTTCGTAGATTTGAGAGCTCTGTGCCTATTAAATGTTGGAAGCCTCCTTTGTCAATAATATGAACTCTTGTTATAATGAAACAATTGTTGGAATCTCCATAATGAAATATTATGATTTTCCATTAGTTTCCAGTGTGGAGTTTTCTTTCTCTCCCTGAAGGAATGATTTAAATAGCATTGAAGCCACAAGCAAGGAAAGGGGGTCTCCCTGAAGTGAAGTCCCAATTAGACCCCAGACTGTTTGGAATAGGAGCACCAACCTGAAAATGACCGGTTTCCATTTACATGAGTTATATGAGTATATTTATAAATCCTTCCAACATGTGTTATGTAAAATCATTAGGGTTTTAATAGTGTTCCTTGATTGCAATAAACACATATAATGATGTATACACAACTTTGGCAGAAACAAGTCTATGAACTTTGTGAAGTGTCAAGTGTAATGCATGAGAAGTTCCATCACATCAGAGGAAAATAAAGTGAGCCTCTTAGAAGAATGTAATAATACTTAGCTTAAAAGGGACACATGGAGAGTAAAATAATCTTAAATTAACCTGCAAAATTATTCACAAGATAACCATGATCAAAGTAACATAACGACATGAATTCAACAAGATTCATACTAAAGAAAAGAAATGAGTTCATAATAATTAGCATAAATGAAATATCACATATCACAAACATAATAAGAATAGTATTATTACAACCAAAACATATGCATGAAGACGTGCCGACTCCAAGCTTTTATTAAAATTAAAAGTTCTAGACATAGATTTACAATTGACATAACACTAGCCCCAATAGTGGAACATGAATCCAACACTTGTTTCTCAAAAAAAGATAATCCTTCTATGTTGAAATGAGAAGCCAAGGCTCTCAAAAATGCTCCCAAGCTTTCAATCTTAAGCCAAAATCCCTTTACATGAGTTATGAGGGTATGTTTATAACATATGAGATGGCCATTCATCTCACTTTGTGACTTTTGGACTTCCCTCATGACTCTCTGACTTCTTTTATCTTTTTCCTAACTAAAGACCTTTCATATTCCACAATTGAAACTTGGACTTCCACTTAAAAATCTATTTAAAATACAATATTACAAATACCATATAGGATAAAAATGGGTAGGGTCTAATAAAACAATCCTAATAAGACAAAAAAACCATATCAAGCTTGAGTTTGAGGAAACTATAGCTCAACAACCTCAGCTTGTATATCTTTGGTCACACAATGATGCCAAGATTTATACTGTGTGATGATTCCCTCAAAATTTGCGATGGGGTCATGCTGAAAGTGGACTCTAGCCTTGATCACATCTGGGTATACATTCTTGGAGCTAATTTTTGTTTCCTTTTTCAACAGGAACAACATGGTGTTGATCTTAGTAGTGCCACCAATACACTTATGCATGTCATGTTTGTTGGCCTCCATGTCCCCTTTGGCAGCCAACTTCCTGAATTGGTTCAATTATTCTTCGAATTCCTATCTAACCTTATTTCTACCTTTGGATTCAGTGAGTATGTCGACTGAAGGGATCTTGTGAGATTTCACCATAGAATTCACACTATTGTAAAACCATGCTTAAGAGGACAAAATGTTGGTAATGAAAATGTTGAGTTGTTTCTTTCTTTGTATATGCATTCAGACTTCATATTTTTCCAACTTATCTTGTTGTCTTGTTTTCTTAACTAACTCAGGAGGTGCACCTCTATACTTCATTCCCCACTTATGCACTGTAGTGATGGCTGCGTGAAAAAATTTGAGATATTTTGCATTCTCTATTGATTTATGTTTCATTTTGTGTAAGGGGAAAACTTCTTTGTGCATAGTGGCTAACTCTTCATAGAGGTTCCTTATGGTTTCTCCCGTTTCTAGTACTTCCACCAAGTATATATTCCTGAAGCTCTTCTAATTATACCTATGTGGGAGCTACCTTCTAAACCTCTGTCGGCAGTTTTTCAATCTATTTCCTTGTAACTTTCAAATTATTTGTCATTTTTCTATTATTAGCTATCAAATACTCTATTTTCGACTTAGAACCTCTTGCAAAGGCCAAGTTGGCTATGGAAAGAGCTTCTGGATTCATCCTAGTTTCCATTAGAATCACCTTCTCCATGATAAAAGTAGGATGTCTGAGGTAATCCAGAAGTTTCTTCTTTCTATCTTGAACAATTTTTTGTTGAATCTCATCGTAAGTCAATCTACAAATATCCATAACAAGACCTTCATCAAAAGGATGAATTTCCTCTTCATCATCTGGAGCTTGCCATTTTGTTGAAGGATGGGTAGAATTACTGGTGATATGTTTCGTAAAAGGAATGAGATCATCATCCTAATTATTATGCTTTGGCTCTACCTCCATGTCTTGAATGACTATTAAGTCTTCGATCTCCTGGGAAATTCCTTTATCCTCCTACTATTTTCCTTCTTCTTCAAGTAACTGATTTTTCTCTTCTTCTTCGACTTGCTTCAACATTGTTTCTTCCTCTTCTTTTCTCCTTATTTCTTCTTCTTACATCTTTATTTCCTCTTTTTCTTCCTTCTACCTTAACTCTTCCTCTTTCCTCTTATATTTCATATTTCTCTTTGCATCCATAGCCACTTTCAAGATATATGGATCTATTTGTATTTGTGGCTCTTCTCTTCTAGTTGATTGTGTGCAACCTTCCTTTTATACTTTATGCTCAATGGGTTTCACTTTTCTAATGGCATTGAATTTGGAGTAGCTTCCTGCTCTGTAATCACATGCAATGGACCTACATAGTCTAATGGTGTGCGAGGATTAGAGGCATTATAAGTTTTTTTGATATTTTCCTCCTCTGGTCTAGAATAGGTCCTGCTTGGCCCATTGGAATGTATCTTTACACAATTTTGCTTGCAAAAAATTCTGGGATCATATGAATGGTACTCCATAAGATCTAACTCGAAGTTCTTCAAATCATTGCCTTTGGTTTCTGGAGCCTTCAAATTCTTTCTTTCGTATGATTCTCCATACAAAGGAAGAGTGGGACAAGGTGATTTATTCTTCCTTCGCAAGATTCATATTCTCCTCCATTATCACTTCTTAGGTCTTTCAATTTTTTACCAGTATCCTTTTCAACCAATGCTTTAAATTCAACAAATTTTGAGAAAAATTCATCCTTCTTTTGCATGAAGCACATCCAAAATTTTCTTGAAAATCCATAAAAAAATTACATAATACATGTGTTTTGCTATAGAGGCTATAGAAAATGATCCACATACATTAGACTGGAATCGCTCGAATACTTCTCCAGCTTTTTTATCTCAACTCTAGAAGGTGGATTTGACATATTTCCCCAATGTGCATCCCTTATAGACATCATGATCATCAAGGGTGTAGTTTGGGAGACCAATGGTAATATGATGCATGATTTTTAAGGCTCCATGGTGTAAGTGTCCCATGCGCCTCTGCCAGAGTTCTCCAACATCTTGACTCTGAATTTCTTCTTCCTTGTTGCTTAGTGTAGTGCAAGATTCCACCTCAAATTTTTAGAGATTCTACACTCAAAATCCAATCTGTTTCACTTTTCGGGTAGCTACATGTATTAGAAAGACTTTTCCCTTACTGAAAAAAAAATCATAGCAATGATCCTGTAATACAACTACAAAAACAAAGTTCTTCTTCAACCCAGGTACATACATAACATATTTTAGATGAAGATGGGGCCCCAACTCCCTCTTAAAGGTTACAGTTCCAATTCCTGCAAGGGAATAAAATTGCTTCAATGAATCTGCAAATCGAAATCTTTGAAGGAGACGTTCCATAGATTAGTTTCTGGTGTGATTTATGCTTTGATACCATATAGACATAAATAGAAATTTTCTACTATTGATGTATTCGAAATGAAAACAAGGGTTTACAAATTTTCCTCTTGTATTAAGTGGAATGGAAATCACAATTTAGAAACACATGAAATGGCACGCAACTATTAAAACACCACAATAACACAATGATTTACAGGGGAATCTAATTGGGAAAAATCCCTCTATTTCTTTTCATTAATCACATGAGAATGAAAAACTATTACAATGTCTTTCTTCAATCCTGAAGCACACCATGCACTATAAACCTATTCTCCTGATGACTATCCTACTCTGGAAAACACTTAGCCAATTCAAGGTTCTATCTTGATCCTATTTCCTTCCGTAATCCTGGAGGAAATTAGCTCCTAAAATATATGCTTTTTCTTCTATTTTCTTGCACAATTTCAAAGGAATGATTCACTTTCCTAAATACCAAGCTTGTACACCCAACTAGTATACAATTGATAATAACAATGTTCCTTTTCCTCAACTCCAACGAGTCAATTCGAATTCCATGCATATATGGGATATTTTTAGTTGTTAACTAGTTTAACTCATAGATCACAGAGTTAACAACAGTTCTACTACTCAACTTACCTTCAACTGACTCAACTAGTTATTTGAGCTTAGTTAACTGAGGAAAACTGAAAATAACTAAACTAGATTGCTACACTTTAGAAATTACTACATGCACAACTCTACTTCTAGCCTATAACTTGTATTTACCGAGTAAAATAGTAGGAAAATCCATGCCACACAAGTTAAGTATAATCCAAGTCATCATGTTAATGTGGAAAATCGAATTACTGAATTTGTCTAAGGTACAATTCAAATTTATCCTTTCTTGCAACAATTTCTAACAACACACACAAAACTTTATAAAACAAGACAAAATTTCAAACTATATAAAGTAGTAAATTCTGAAGTAGAAATTAATCAAATTTCTAATCCATTGAATTGAGATGATAGTTCGATTCTAGGAAGAATTTGTTGGGTTGTGTGTTATATTCTTTCCATGACTAGTCGCACGCGGGGGGGTGGTGGAATCCCTCCTTATTCGTTACGCTAAGTGCAACAGGTGGGTCACAGGGCGGGTGACAACACCCTGGGAAATTTTTTTTTTGGACCCTATAATAGGTGGGTGAACCTACCTATGGTTTTGTGCATGGGTTTTGCACATGGTTTTTGGGCATGTTGGTTTTCTACCCATGGTATTTTTTAGATTCTGTCAAAGGAACTATGAATATGTTCTAATCCAGGGTTAATGGATTGGGGTTTGTGAATGATTCGATATGTATATATATGTATTGTAACATTGAAAGGAATATAATGAAAAATCAATTTGGTAACCCTGGTTTTGGCATCCAGGGGAAAATATCAGTGTATAATTTTTTTATGTTATCGCCATTGTTTATTTTTCTGTTTTTAAGAATTTGTTTGTAGGAAATTTATTTATAGGCTTAAAACCTACATTTGGTATCAGATATGATTTGGCTTCAAGGGGACGCCTTTACTGCTGAGGGGTTTTCTTAGGCCTATGGTAGACCCATTTTAGTGGGAGATATGTGGGATCGATTCTTGCATTGAAAGAAGATGGCGAGCAATGGAAAGATAGAAATCAAGAAATTTAATGGTTAGATTTTTGAGTTGTGGAAGCTCAATATGGAGGATCTGCTAGTCGATAAATGTCAATGGATCATGATAGATCTGGGTACTAAACCAATGAAAATGTCAATGAAATACTAGGTGAAGTTGGATCAGAAGGCAAAGAGAACAATACACTTGTGCATCTCAGATTCAATATTTTTGAATGTATCAGGGGAAGCTATGGTGAAGTCTTTGTGGGACAAGTTAGGGACTTTGTACCAATCCAAGTCTCTGGTGAACAAACAATTCGTACAGAAATAGTTGTATAACCTGAGGATGAAGGATGGAGACTCAGTGAAAAACCATATGAATGCCTTTAATACTGTGGTAAGCCAGTTGTTATCTATTGATATTAAAATTTTAGATGAAGATAAGAGCATCAGTTTTTTGTGTTCTATAACAAATTATTGGGATAGTCTGGTTGTTGTAATAGGTAACAATACAATTACTTTGAAGGTTAATGAAATAGTCTCATCCTTGCTGTCGAAGGATACGAGATAGAAAAATATGGAGATATTGAATGGAGATGCCTTGTCTATATGAGGACAATCCCATAACAGAAAAAAAAAAAAAAAATTCTCGAGTGGGAGATCTAAATATATAGGGAGATATAAATTCCAGGAAAACCTGTAAAGGTGTGTTGGAAATGTGGAAAGGAATGGAACTACAAAAAGGACTGTAGATCTAAATCACCTAAGAAAGGAAATCGATTTGATGATGCTCCTTCTGCAAAGGCGAAAACCACCTCAGATGAAGGTGTGGATGTGTACTTGGCTTCTTCTTCAAGTATAGATGTATATCATCAGGCATGGTTGATTGACTCAGGTGCATCCTTTCACTTCACTCCCCATAAGGAGTGGTTCTGTGAGTATGAGAAATATGATGGTGGTGATGTCTTCTTAGGGGATGACAAGAAGGCAAGAATTTTTGGATGTGGAAAATTCAAGCTAAAGTTGCAAGGTGGAAGGATTAAAACACTTCCCGATGTTTAACATATTCCTACATTAGCCATAAATCTAATTTATGTATATAAGATGGATGATGCAAGTGTAAAAATAATGTTCAAGAAGGATACCTGCAAGATGTTTCGGGAAGCACTCGTATTGGAACTCTATACAAGCTTCTAGGTAGCACTTTTATTGATGGGTGCAACAGTTCTATCGTTCCTAAAAGTGGAGTTGAAAACCTTATGGTCTCTGGAGAAAATACCATGCTATCACCCTAAATTATTAGACATATTGGAGAGAAGGGCCTTCGAATACTTCATAGTAATGGTATGGTAGAAGGTATGTTTAATTTCTCTCTGGATTTCGACTTTTGTGAACATTGTGTATAGGGAAAGTAGAATCAGGTGAGTTCCCCTTCTGGTGCTAAGAGGGAAAACCAGATGTTAGATCTTGTGCATAATGATGTGCTTGGACATGTGTCAATTCTGTCACTGGGTAAGTTTTTGTAATATGTATCATTTATAGATGACTTCTCAAGGAATACATGGATATATTTCCTCAGGAATAAATTTGAATTCTTTGACAGGTTTAAAGAATTTAAGGCTTTGGTGGAAAACCAAACAAAGAAGAGGATAAAGGTGTTGAGAAAAAATAATGGTGGACAGTTCCACAAGAAGGAATTTGAATATTTCTGTAAGAAGTGTGGTATAGCATGACAAAATACTACTCCACACACACCTCAACAAAATGGAATTGTAGAAATAAGGAACATGACATTGATGGAAAAGGCAAGAAACATACTTAGTGGTATCAAGTTAGGACAATAATTCTAGGCAGAGGTAGTCGAGACTAAATGTTACCTGGTTAACAAATCACCTTCATCAACGTTGAAGGATAATACTCCCCATGAGGTATGTACTAGTGAGAAACCATATATTTCACATCTAAGGGTATTCAGTTGTGATGCATGTGTACATGTTCTAAAGGAGAAAAGAAACAAGTTGGATAGTAAATCTAAAAGGTGCATATTTATTGGGTATGAGTCTAGTTTTAAAGGTTATAATATTTGGTACCCAAAAAAAATTAAGGTTATGCACAACCGAGATGTGGTGTTTAGAGAGGTGAAAGATGTTAATAAACATAAAGTACTACCAAAGGAATCTAAGAAGATAGACTTTGACCTAAAGGAGGAAGAATCAGACTCTACAAGAGAACAAGAATTAGAATATGAAGATCCACAAACTCCAACTATGATAAGGTCAATTCGAGAAAAAATATAGCTAGAAAGGTATAGTCCATCTGCTTTATGTTTAAACTTTGCTTTATCTATTACTAATTATGATACCAAAACTATCAGGGAGGGAGTAAATTCAGAAGATGGAAACTTTGGAAAGAGACCATGGTTGATGAAATCGCATATTTGGACAAAAATGAGGCTTGGGATCTGGTGGAGTTTTTGAGTGGAAGGGAACCCATCAGAAGAAAATGGGTGTTTAAGAAGAAGATTAATTCAGAATGCAAGGTGGAGAAATACAAAGATTTATTGGTAGCAAAATTTTATTCCGAGGTGTTGGGAATTGATTTTGGTGATATTTTTTCTCATGTTTTTTTTTTTCTAAGTTGGACTAAATTCTATTAATGTAACATAATATACAAGTAGAGTCAAGCCTTCATAATTGTTGTACTAGCCAATTCCGAAGGGAGTACAACAATTCCAAAGCAATTATAAGTAAAAAAAACAAAATAATGACCGCCCCAGACAGGGAAACCGGTCATGAAACAACTGCCCTCAATGGGGAAACCAGCTTCCGACAAAAAAGACTTAAAAGTTGAGAACGTGTTCTGGAAAGACATATTAACGTATAAAATAAATAGAATAGCGAAACATGACCTCGCTGTGTTGTTGATGTGCTCCATGCTAGGTGTCATTTTGTTGAGGCGGAGGCTCCTCCACAATGAGGCACCTGTAGTCATCAGAGGAATCATCTACGTGCTTTAACTAGTGGGCTGCTAGTTCAGGTGTTGTAGCAGTGTGAACTGCACTGGCACTGCCCCTCTTATGTTCTTCACTCGACCATTCGGGACTCCCACTGCCACTATTGCCACTACCATTGTTGTTGGAGGAATTATCATCAAGCTTGACTGGTAGGGCCTCAGATTTCTGCGAGAGCTACGGAGGCACTATGGCTATGGTGGATTTTCTTGGTCTTTTCTTGGTGCTTCACTCTGTAGAAAAAGGGGCTTCTTCCTAGAAACTGATAGTAATGGTGGTTGTGAGATGTGGTTTGTCTAGTGCACAATTGTAATGAAATTGTGTTGTATTCTCCTCAAGCAGCAGTGAGCGGGGCTCCGAGTGAATGAATTGAGGAGGTCTAGAAGCTCAGCCCCGTCCTCTGCCTCGACCTGTGGAATGGTGTTGGGTAGAAATCTCTTCAGGAAGCAGGGTGCAGGGCTCAGGATGAACGGACAAAGGAGGATGAGAAGCATGTCCTCTTCCTCTCCCATGGCGAGTGGGAGGATAATGAGTGGAATTCTCTGCAGGCGGCGAGGAGTGAGACTCCGAGTGAATGGACAGAGGGGGACGAGACACCTAACCTCGACCACTGCCTTGATAAAAACGCATTTTGTGCCGTCTAGGCATACTGGAGAAGTCATAGTCATTGGGGAGGCAATTGACTGGAGGCTGGGTGATAGAACGGGCAGAGGGACTGTATTCCGGTGGTGAAGGAGCAAGCGTGAGGCTGCAGTAGAGATTGTGGGTGAAATGGAGATCCAAAGAAATCGTAAGGCAGCAATGGAAGCTACAACACCTCCCTATGTGCGTTCGAGAGCTTGGCTCTGAGACAACAGAGGGGCATATGTAGCAGGAGGGAAATGGAGGGATTTTGAAGCGCGAAGCCATTAAGAGGAGTGTTGGGTGGCATATCAGACTGAGAGCAATAAAGAAGGAGTGAGGCGAGCCGCTGGCTGACTTAAATGCAGCTGGAAAGAGCCCATGTGTGGCCATGTAGCATGGCCAAGTGGCCCCCGTTGGGCTTGTCGTCTCCCTTCTTCGACTATACACCCACAACCAGTGTCTTTTCTCATGTTGCCAAGTTAACTTCTATTAGATTATTTTTATTTGTTTTTGTTGCTTTTGATTTTGAGGTAGAACAGATGGATGTGAAGACAACATTTCTTCATGGGGATTTAGATGAAGAGATCTTCATGAAGAAACCTGAAGGTTTCGTGGTGAACGGTAAGAAAGAACTGGTGTGTAGGTTAAAAAAGTCTCTATATGGGTTAAAATGATCACCAAGGATGTGGTATCAAAAATTTGATAGATATATATGGGGACTTGGCTTCACCAGAAGCAAAGCGGATCAATGTGTGAATTTTAAATTAATTGGTGACCGTGTTATTTATTTGGTCTTGTATGTGGATGATATGTTTTTCTTTCGAAATGACAACGAAATTATCCAAGATTTGAAGACCCAATTGTCCTCCAAATTTGACGTGAAGGATATTGGTGCTGCAAAATATATATTTGGGCATGGAAATTAAACGATATTGGGAAAAGAGGAAGATCTGGTTAAACCAGAGGAAGTATGTTGAGACAATATTGTAGAGGTTTAATATGCATGATAGTAAACTAGTGACAGTTCCTATTACTGTAGGTGTAACATTATATGCTCAACAAGGTCCCAAGACACAAGAAGAGAAAGAGGACATGTCCCATGTTCCATATGCAAGTGCAATCGATATCCTAATGTATGAAATTTTCTATACTATACCAAACATTGCACATGCAGTGGGATTATTGAGCAAGTGTATGTCAAAACCAAGGAAGGAGCATTGGATAACAATGAATCAGGTTTTTAGGCATTTGTGTGGCACTAGTGATAATGGTATGTGCTACAAAGGAAGACCAATAATGGACAGAGTTTTGGACATCCGTAGATTTATTGATGCAAATTGGGCTAGAGATATATATCAGATAAGATCTACAAGTGGGTATGTGTTTAATCTATTTTGAGGATCAGTAAGTTGGATGAGAAAAATATAATATCTAGTGGCTCTTTCAACTACAAAGGTTGAATACATGGTAGCCACTAATGTAAGTAAGGAAGCAGTTTGGTTGCAGAGATTGTGTTCAAGTATGGGGTTGGTACAACGAGCTATAAGGATAGACTGTGACAGCCAATGTGCAATTTTCTAGAAAATAACCCTGCTTATCATTCAAATAAAAATCACATTGATGTTCAATATCACTTTGTGAGGGATATGGTTGAGGAAAAAAAGGTGTTGCTGGTAAAAATGGACACTTTGAAGAATGTTGCAGTTGCGTCAACGAAGTTTGTGAGCATTGAGAAGTTTTGTTGGTGTAGAGAAAAAATGGGCATTGTAGGGCTATACCAATGACTAAGCTCTCCTCTGACCCCTGTGTGGAAAAGACAACAAGAAAGTGGAAAAATGTTGGGTGTGTGTTACATTATTTCCACGATTAGTCGCATGCAGGGGGGTCACTGAGGGGGTGGAAACCCCCCTTATCGGGGGGTTTGTAGGGGGCAGTAGCCCCCCTACATGAGGTCTAGAGCAATGCCCTAGGGATTTTTTTTTGGACCCTATAATAGGTGGGCAGACCTACCTATGGTTTTTTGCATGGGTTTTGCACATGGCTTTCGGGCATGCTGGTTTTTTGCCCATGCTATTTTATGGATCTGTTCAAGGGAACTATGGTTATGTTCTAATCCATGGTTAATGGATTGGGGTTTATGAATGCTTCAACATGTATATATATGTATTGTAACATTGAAAGGAATATAATGAAAAATCAATCTATTAGTCCCGGTTTTGGGATCTAGGGGAAATCCCTGAGTATATTTGTTTTATGTTCTAGAAATTGTTTATTTTTCTATTTTTAAGAATTCATTTGTAGGTAATTTCTGTACAGGTTTAAAACCTACAAAATAAACTCAATTTTTATGAAACTAATTATATGCTATGAAACTTTTTTTCAAGTTCTAAGTTCTTATTATAAATTCAGGTCTAATGAGAATAAATATATTCTATGAAAACCATAATGTTTAATTTATGAATATTCAATTGACGATTCGTATTCTAGAAGGAAATTAAACTATTTTTCTTAAGAAATAAATAAAATCTATGCTATGAAACTTTTATTCTAGAAAGAAACCAAACTTTCGTTCTAAAATAAATTTAAAATGGAAGTTTACCATTTGGGATAATCATTAAAAGACTGGACTAAAAGTTTGTAAATATTGTGTGTGTACATCAATTACAGTTCATTCATATGGAAAATTGACATCTATCAAACTATTCTATGAAAATTTATGAAGAATAAATGAAGGACTGAAAACAAAGTAAACATCTTTATGTTTTTTCTATAATTTTACTCAAGTGCTTGACCTATAGAAATATGACAAGAAAAAGTAAAAGGTAGAGAAGAACTAACTAAATTCAATATAGCATTGAATCTATAGTTCTAAAAAAAACAAAGCATTAGAAATAAAATTAATCTTGAAAGGAAATAAAAATAATGTAGCTCGTGCTTCTATAGGTTGCCCTACTAAGATGCACAAGTAATTATAAGTCCACATCACAAACTTAAATCAACCATTAGTACTTATCAAACCGCCATAAATTAGATTGTTTTATTGGAAGTTCATACACAGATTTTTACAAAATAACAATAAGATTGGAACTCAAACCAACTATCAAGACTAACTACTCATTCCCAAATGAAGAAATTTATAGATTTTTCAACATAACATTTCTAAGTGTCTATTAGCTAAAAACTAGATATAAAGGGACATCTCAATCATTTATTCCCTACAACTTTCTTCCTTTCCATGATTCATTATTGGAGAAGTGAATCATGAAAGGAACACATAATTAGCATTAATATATTGTGCCTTCTTCAAATCATCAGATCTCGCTCGCTTGCCATAAATCTCTCTTGCTTAATATTATGCCTTTTAAAAATGCATCAAGTATTGCTTTGTATGAAAATTTGAATTTAGTGTTGTGGTTTCTCCATGGACTTCCACCTTTGTCTTATAGGTGGATCACGATATCAACGTAATTTCATAATTTCATATATGGATTGTGTTAGTCATCAGTAAATTTTTCCTGTTTAGATGACTAAATGCTTTGTCCTGGATTTCTAGAAACAAATTTCAAGAATCATATGAGTTCTAGAAAAATCCTCAAAGAGAAATTTTTCACTATCCTACTTCCCTGTCGAAGCATGGTCAATATATCACCCAGACAAGACCAAATCCTAGATTGATGTCCCACAATCTCACTATGTTTGCCACCTCTTCCAATAACACTTTGTCTCTGTTTTCCTAAGCCCTCTATTTTCATACCTTATTTCGCCAAGTAAACCAAACGTTTTCCCCTACCCACCAAGTGCCTCAAGAAATGGTCGTTTCAAAAGTCCCTTTCTAAAATCCCTTTGAAGAAAAACAAGGTTTTCTAGTTGTTTAGGATGGTAGTGCATAATAGAGTGTCAAAAACCCTGTCTTCTCATCCAAACCATGATTCAAGTTTTCAGTCAAAAAACCTATTCCAAAGACATTACAATAAGTCAAATAGTGTCACCTAGGTTATGCACTGTCATGGTTCTAAATTCATTGTTTCCACAAATATTCAAAGGCGAAGTCAAGAGAACACAAGAATGAAACCTATCATTGTCCAAATAATATCAAAGACCTCCAAATATATCCTCTTGATCAAGCAGTAAGCCTACAAAGGAGTAATTTACCATGTCCAAGCATTTCTGCAGGAATGTTTCTAAATGGTCAACAGTAGAAACAGAGCCAAAGAAGAAGGCCTAGAAACTTATAAAGGCATCCACAGTAGGTGGTAAGATACAATAGGCTTAAGTTCACAAAGGAGATCATTGAAAATGTATTTAGCCTGAAGCACAAGTTTTGTAGGGAGACAATTGTCCCTTACTTACTTTTCTACAAAATATTCAAAGGGATATCAACCTAGCAAGAGGTAAATTAATGAGATGCATCATCACAAGAAAACCACTCACAACCAAGAAGAAAGAATCAAGGTATGTGTTTGATGGGAATCAAGATTCATGATTGTTTTTGACCAAGCAATAGAGCAATGCTAAGGTTACAAAGGCAAAGAAACCCTAAATCCCTTCAAATGATCATTGAAGGCTTTTAGACATAAATAGTGAGTTTGATAAGTGTCTCTTTGAGAACTTAGAAGATAACACTGTTTCTTTTTCTAAAGTATCCCTAAAAAATCAGAAGCTTGGGAAGATAGACAAATATGGTCAAAATAGTGACAAAGAAACCTCCTTCATCACAACAAATGGTTTCAAGGGTTTTCAAACTACCTTATAGGGTTTGGCAGACAAGCACTAACTCCACTTCAGCAAAAGGTAATTTCAGAGGTTTTTAAAGAAGACCAAGAAAGGCAGACATAAAGGTCAATACCCCACTACACCAAAGGCATAAATATGATGAAGAGTATTAGCAAGAAGAGGCAAGAAATGTCAGTTCAAAGGTATTTTTCTCTGAAAAACAGGTAGGGACATCTTCTAGCGGCTAAAAAGGACAAACATGGGTAGAAATTTCCAAATATAGCAACTATGATAAGCATGGGTCATTGTTTGATAAAGAAAGTTGTCCAAATTCAAAATATACAGTGATCAAAGTGACCTAAAAACAAACAGATATACCCCTGGTTTACAACAGAGCAGTGAACTCCCAACAAGGACCTCCTTATCAAATGAATATTCTGCAAAAAAAAATTCTAAGACATAAATAACACTTTACAGAGCTAACAAAGGTGTTTTTCCCATAGAAATAATGACAAGGTCAAAGGAAATAATGTTTCTGTTGAACTCTTAGTTAAACTGAGAGGGGGGGGGGGTGAATCATTTTAACACATTCATGGACTCTTAAATCTTTTCCTTTAAAACTTATTTTACTTCATTAACACCTTCATTTCATGATCAACATAATGTGTGAGCAATCTTTATTTATGAGCAGCAATTAATAAGCAGATTAGATAATGTACCAGCAGTCTTAAAATGATAGCAGCAAGTATTAGCATAATAGATATATCATATCAACACATAGACATCATGCACATAGACACTAGATATACGTGGAAACCAATAAAGGGAGAAAACCACATCTTATTATTGTTGTGATGCAAAGGCAAGCTCCAAATCCCTCTCACCACTGATTTTATGTAGGCACCAACCTGCAGGAGGCTCCAACCTCAATTCTGCAAGCTACAACTTGCAAGGAAGCTCCAACTCCCATCTATTTTCTGCAGGCACCAACCTACAGGAGGCTCCTACCTCAGTCAGCTACAACTGACATTTTATCAAGCTACAACTTGATGTGGAAGCACCAAATCCCATCTATTTTCTGCAGGCACCAACCTACAGGAGGCTCCTACCTCAGTCAGCTACAAATGACATCTATCAAGCTACAACTTGATAGGGAAGCTCCAACTTCCTTACTCTTTCAAAAGAAAAAAACTTGCTGATTTACCTTGGATATCAGCTCTGTTCTGTACCTTCTTCTCTGTTGTTCATCAGCTCTTATATCAGACCTGCATCATCTCTGCTCAGCCCCTTCTTCTTCTTTGCTCAACTCATCCTTATTGACATTATTCTTGCATCTTGCTTATTCTCTTCAACTCTCTTTAATTCTACTGCACACTCTCCTCTTCTCTCACTCATTTTTCGTCAACCCTATCCCCTTGGATATTACCCTGTTTTATACAAAAACAGCTTCATGGTTGTTTGTATTCCACTGGGAATTCGAAATGGACAGCCATGTCTCTTTGCCTTCTGCCTTCTCATCTCTTTTCAGCTCACTCAGAAAAATGTAACTATAGGTGCTTATTTTAATATGACAGTGGGATATTTGCTCTCTTATGGAGACTTGCCAATGCATCACAACAATATAAATTTAAATAAAACATTTACATTCAAATTTAAATGAGAACTCCAGCTCATTCGTTTTGTCTCTTGGCTTGCTGCACATTTGTCTTTTCTCTGACTGTGTCTTTGTCCCTTTCTCTTCTCTGTATGCCTTTCTGTTTATGGCTGCTGCGTAACTTCTGTATTTGTGTAACTGCATTTTTCATTTTTATATCAGCGCTTTATATATATAACTGAATCTGCTGACTATAATTCTAGGCCATATTCCAATGCTTTTCATGCCACGAGTGTCTTGTTGATGTGGAACATTCCGCAAGCGGAACGGACATATATCACAGTCGTATATTAATAATCGCCCTCCCGTTAAGCTGAGGCCCGTGGGTCTACAGACCACGCGGCATAGTTTAATACCACCGCAACAATGTTATATATATACATATAACAACGCCCTTTCATATATACAAATAAGTAATTTCAACTCTCGGCATACATACACACTTCCTTTTTAAATCAATTCTCAGCGTAATATAGTGAAGACATATTAAACATATAAGAACTCCTTTTGGGCCCACTTAACACACTTCCCGATGCAATGAGTCTTCTCCAAATGATATTTATCGCTTCTGCTCCGATTCCGATTCGATATGATTCCAATCATCGCAATCGGCGATCAACACAATGCCATAATATATATATATATATATATATATATATATACCTTTTAATACCTGCTCCGATGCGATGCAAATCGACGATCGCAAATTGCAATGTTTGAATGCCAAACCGGTTAATTGTTCCACAGCCCGATCCAATTCAATCGGATATCGCCAATCGCTTGAATTGATATCACTCAACTATTGCAGCTCCAATGTGCTTCGATTGCGATTCAATCGGAAATCGCCAATCGTCTGAATTGATATCACTCAATTATTGCAGCTCCAATGTGCTCCGATTGCGATTCAATCGGAAATCGCCAATCAGTAATTGCAATGCGCTTCCACCTTTGGACTCTTCACATTTCCGATCCGATTGGGGAGGGGTCCCACCTTATAAAACTTTGTTTTATGCGCTCCATAATATATATGCCTTGGACCTTTGGTTCTTTTGTTTTCGGGATTAATAATATGAGACTTATAATAAAGCGCTCCTTTTGTATATATTTATGCTTTGACCTTTGTTTATATGATGCGCTGCACATATATGTAAGGTGATGGATATATATATATATGTATCCTCCATCGGGGTAGG
The DNA here is from genome assembly GCA_034641835.2 of Pinus albicaulis. Taxonomy (NCBI): domain Eukaryota; kingdom Viridiplantae; phylum Streptophyta; class Pinopsida; order Pinales; family Pinaceae; genus Pinus; species Pinus albicaulis. The sequence goes on along the minus strand of CM076583.1, from coordinate 1,022,522,456 downwards.
CGATTCCCGGAATTTATGTGCCTTGCCGCTTGGGGTTAAGCGATTCCCGGAATACGGTTCTGTGCAATTCCCAGAATATTTGTGTTATGTATAACGCCGATTGGAGTGTGCGATTCCCGAAATATTTGTGTTATGTTAAATGTATAATGCCGGTTGGAGTGTGCGATTCCTGGAATATCGTTATGCATTATATGTGTAACGCCCGACTTGGGGTATGATTCTCGGTATTTTATAAATGCTCTGCCTCTGCCTCTGCTGCTTCTGTCGTTCTGCCTCTGCTTCTGTCTCTGTGATAACGGATCTGCCTCTGTTATATTCGCTTCCTCTGCCTTCATTTGCTTCTTTTCTACCTCCATTGTATTCGCTTCTTCCTTTGCCTGTTTCTGCTTTAGCGCTGCCTCCTTTGCCTGTCTCTGCTTCAGCGTTGCCTCCTTTGTTTCCTTCATTTTCTTCTTTGTTGTCTTCATTGCCATGATAACAGCTCTGTCTCTGTAGCTATTTGTCTTATGCTCTCTCTTTTAATTCATCTGCTCCTTGACTGATGCTACTCCTTAATTCTCCTTTTGCGGCCTTTGCTTCTTTAAATGAACTTGTCTCTACTGCTCGACCCTCTCTACATCTTGCTGCTTTGCTGCTCTCTTTGCCTTGTTGCTTCCTCAGGTGTTCCTCCTTTGCCATCTCCTTTGCCTTATTGCTGGTTCAGGTGCTGCTCCTTTGTGCTCCTTTGCCATCAATGACAACATTTCCAACAGTCTCCCCCTTTGGCATTGATGGCAACACATCCATCGATTATCCAATGCTTCCTCCAAATCTTCCTCTGTCTAGCTTCTTTTAGAAGACTTTTTCTTCTATTTCTTGCTTTTCCTCCCCCTTTGACATCAATGGCAAAGGGTTGCACATTTCTCAGTGTTGATTCTTTCTTTGCATTTCTTCTCTCTGAGATGTGTTTAGGCCTTCTTCTTCTGACTGTGTACCATGCTGCTCTAAACTTGTGTACAAGACTTGTTGAGAGAACACTTTGAGGATTATTGGACTTGAATATACCCTTAAAGATTGTGAATGCCCCATGTGACATATCAAGCTTGCTTATACTTCATTCTATATTATAATCTTCATCTATGATGCATATCTATTGAGGAAGGTTGTAGTTGGAGTCTGTCTTCTTCTGCAATAATCATATGCAGAACAACATCTGTTCAATTGTGATGATGCCAATATATCTTTTATTACTGTGATTCACTTGTACTGCCTATTATTGGTGATCTGTGCTAGGCTGCTGAAAAAATATTACCCTTAATAGCTGATGGTTATTGTTCCAGATGTGATCAATGAATCAACCAAAATTTGATCTAAGAGATAAACTCCCTTTATTGCTAAGGTGTGTTCGTGATAGATAAATAACAGATTTTTGAGCTTCAACTATCACAACTCATCCTTCATACTTTCGATACTTTAATTTTTCTATCATGATGATCTTTCATACGAATATATTCAAGTTGTTTACTTGAGATTTTAGCCAATAGGCTTCACCCAGTTTGTGAACAATCTTCAAAAAGAGGTCTTGAAGATAGGTCTTGAAGATATACGTACTAACTTCAGGAGGGCATGCAATTATATATATAGAGACAGATACTGCTTCAATGCATAATATATTCCTTCAAGTGTAAATCAGATCCTGATCCTCTAGCACTGCTACTGACCTTTTCATGCTGAATGCAGATAACCCTGGGAATACTACCTTGATGCACTTTTGCCATAATCCTTTGATACTATGGACCTGTATCATACTGCTGCTCCGCTGATAATGCTTTATAAGCATGCTGCTTGTACCTAAACACCAATTGATATTACTTTAGTAAACCATGCAGAGGTTTCACTTCAGCTTGCACATTTACCCATAATTAAGACATCTATTATTGAGCTCTCCACTGTTTTCAACAACAATCATCAATATACTGAATCTGATCTTGGTCTCATTAATCTTTTTCTTTTTCTGTCATGATGTTCAGAGGAAGTCACAGCATTTTATTTTCTAGGAATGCTCTAAAACCATTGTTGCTTTACATACAATTCAACTGTTCTATATATCTTGGTTCACCTCTGTGTCTATTCATCTGTTCACTATCCCAGTAAATTCCAATATTTCACTTAACTGTGTGTAAATGCATCCCAAAATTTCATTGTCCAGTCATTTTCCCAATCCGGGCACTCTCGCATGTTCTCTTTATTCCACACTGGAAAACTTTGTTAACCCCCGGGCTCTTCCTTTAAACTTCGTGCGGGTCCTGCGAGCGATCATCGTCAGATGTCGGCCCATCAGATTGACGGCTCCTGTCCATTTCGCTCCATGTCCTGGTACGATATATAACGCGCAAAGGTGCACTTTAAAAGGCAGTTTTGAAATGGGTCCCTTGCCACGTGTCGATTCCTGTATGGAATCGCTCCAATTCAGAAAATACCGCCTGCTCCAGAAAAGCGGTGCGAAATGGCAGGGTGGTTCTCGGCAATCCACGTTCATTGTTCATCTGGTCGTGGTTCCACTTCCTCCTACGCTCCAGGTTCCGGTCCGACACTTTTACTCCGGGTTCTATTCTCCTCCTTTAACCTCAAATTCCGCCCGTTATACATTAAAGGGTTCTTTTATACTTTGACTCAGAGTTCCACCACTTCCTCGGTTCTGTCTATCCTTATGCAGAGTGCACACAACCACTCCTCAAGATCTCATGTGTTCACACGGATTTAATTCGACCATTACACAATAATATTAATTCAATGTCTCATATACAGAGATTCACACTATACATAATTGCAGGGAATAATCAGCAAATGCACAATACGCAAGGTATTCCTCACACAGGGTTTAGACGACAAATGCACAGCTTCACTGAGATAATTTCCTCGTATAATCCGACCAAGAAGACATAAAGCTATACATGAAACTTATTCACAATTCTTACAATTCATAACCGGCCAGATATTCAGCTCGGTGGCCAATATTCTCCTATTCTGTTACTGAAGGGGTTCTCTGTCTCTTTGTAGCTCTCGGGCTCCCTCTCCAGTCCTCTTCTGCCATTTAAGCACTACTCCAACTCATCCCCAAGCATATTAAGTCTTTACCACAGGGTTTTAGTCTTCAATCAAAGTCTATGCTCAATAATTTCTCAATAATTCATATGCAAACTGTATTACACCCCTAATTCATGAATAAACCTCTGTATTACACTCCTTCAGGCCTTTTCAACTCCACTGCTCTGTCTCTAATTCCTTTTTCTTCCTGATCTCATAGCTGTTCTCATTACATGAAGCTCTTCTTAGATTAATTCCATGGGGTCTATATATGAACTGCTCTCCCCCTGGGATGTTGCTTCATATTTGTAACTGGTTAGATATTTTCTTTGTTTCCTAGAGCAGCTCCCCCTCAGACTATGCTACATTCATTATGTTATGGAGATAATAGGCTCCCCTTTTCTCTTTTCTTTCCATACTTTATTGGGGTTCTTCATAATGACTGCTCTTCCTTTTGATTCATAGTTTTGATTGATCTGTTTTTATTCCATCATATGTCTAAAGTTCTTTAATGTATATGGCAGATTACAATCTTTTGCTTTGTGACCAAGTTTGAGGCATACATAACATCTTATTTGACCAATGTGCATTTGAGCTGATGTATAATGCTTTGTTCCCCTTCTTGAATACATTTTACATTCAACATTTTTATGTCCAAAATTATTGCATGCATAACAATAGCCATGGAAATGATTTTTGTACCTGATGGAAGATTGTCTTTTCCATTTTCTTGCTTGAGGGGTTCTTCTCTTTTGTTGCATCCTTTGTTGATTGGAATGAATTTGTTTTGTCTTGCAATATGCTGCATTATGTCCTGGCTTATGACAAGAGAAACATGTGATATTTTTCATAGGAGGAAAGAACCTCCTTTGACAACTTCCAAATTTATTCACTTCATCTTTAGGAGCATGTGAGCCTTTAGCAGCTGATTGTTTCACCCTCTCATTCTCTGTTTTTTCATGTTGCTGCTTGATTCTCTTTGTTTCCTTACAAATCTTGTTCTTGTAGGCTTCTTCTTCTGTGGGAATTTGCTGAGCTGCTTCACTGTCTTTTACAGCTTTCAAAAAAATAACATTCTTATTATCTTCAACCTTGGACTTACTGGTTTCACCTTCATATCTTATCCCAGTATTTATAAGAGGTGACCTTTATGCATTTAGAATCTGGTCCAACTGTTCAGAGCTTTTCATTTGAGGAGTATTCATTAATAAATCTCTTTGGGCCTTTTCTAATTTCTTTCTTATGCTCACTACTTCTTCTTCCAGTCTCTCACATTCCATATTTTTCTCTTTCATTTGTTGCTGCAAAGTGTCTTCTACTTTCTTTGCCTCTTCAAGCTGTGTCTTCAGGCCAATAATTTCTTTCCTATCTTCATATTCTTTTTCATCACATATTTGTACCAATCTCTTAAGGTCTTTGTTTTCATTCTTCAATTTTTCTATTTCAGTCAGAGCTGTGTCAAGTATGGCTTTTTCTTCAGCTGAAATTTCTTCATGGCTCTTACTACCATTCACACTAGCAGCTACCTCATTTGATTGAACATCTTCTTTTTGACATGAATTTCTCTTTTTCTTAATTTTCTTATCCTTATTGTTAGTGTAGTCCTTCGTGTCTACTCCATGCATGAAGTGCAATCTATCCCAGATTTCTTTTGCAGAGGTTAAATCCATTATTAACTCAATATCCTTGTTATGAAGACTATTGAATATCACACATTTTGCCTTGACATTCCTATGTTGTTCTTTCACCGTGGGGGAGTCTGTGCAGTAACCATCACATACAAGCTTCCATACCTCAAGTTCATAAGCCAATAATCCTGTCTTAACCTTATCTCTCCATTCAGGAAAGTTTGTTGTATTTAGCACAGGTACATTTTGATAGTCCATGACTCAACCAGATCTCCTTCAAGCTATTAAGCTTACACCAAAGGAACTGGCTCTGATACCAATTGTTGAACTCTTAGTTAAACTGAGAGGGGGTGGGGGTGAATCAGTTTAACACATTCATGGACTCTTAAATATTTTCCTTTAAAACTTATTTTACTTCATTAACACCTTCATTTCATGATCAACATAATGTGTGAGCAATTTTTATTTATGAGCAGCAATTAATAAGTAGATTAGATAATGTACCAGCAGTCTTAATATGTTAGCAGCAAGTATTAGCAGAATAGATATATCATATCAACACATAGACATCATGCACATAGACACCAGATATACGTGGAAACCCATAAAGGGAGAAAACCACATCTTATTATTGTTGTGATGCAAAGGCAAGCTCAAACTCCCTCTCACCACTGATTTTCTGCAGGCACCAACCTACAGGAGGCTCCAACCTCAATTCTGCAAGCTACAACTTGCAAGGAAGCTCCAACTCCCATCTATTTTCTGCAAGCACCAACCTACAAGAGGCTCCTACCTCAGTCATCTACAACTGAAATTTTATCAAGCTACAACTTGATGTGGAAGCACCAACTCCCATCTATTTTCTGCAGGCACCAACCTACAGGAGGCTCCTACCTCAGTCAGCTACAACTGACATCTATCAAGCTACAACTTGATAGGGAAGCTCCAACTTCCTTACTCTTTCAAAAGAAAAAACACTTGCTGATTTACCTTGGATATCAGCTCTGTTCTGTACCTTCTTCTCTGCTGTTCATCAACTCTTATATCAGACCTGCATCATCTCTGCTCAGCCCCTTCTTCTTCTTTGATCAACTCCTCCTTATTCACATTCTTATTGCATCTTGCATATTCTCTTCAACTCTCTTTAATTCTGCTGCACACTCTATTCTTCTCTCACTCCTTTTTCGTCAACCCTATCCCCTTGGATATTACCCTGTTTTATACAAAAACAGCTTCATGGTTGTTTGTATTCCACTGGGAATTCGAAATGGACAGCCATGTCTCTTTTCCTTCTGCCTTCTCATCTCTTTTCAGCTCACTCAGAAAAATGTAACTGTAGGTTCTTATTTTAATATGACAGTTGGATATTTGCTCTCTTCTGGAGACTTGCCAATGCATCACAACAATATAAATTTAAATAAAAAATTTACATTCAAATTTAAATGAGAACTCCAACTCATTCGTTTTGTCTCTTGGCTTGCTGCGCATTTGTCTTTTCTCTGACTGTGTCTTTGTCCCTTTCTCTTCTCTGTATGCCTTTCTGCTTATGGCTGCTGCGTAAATTTTGTATTTGTGTAACTGCATTTTTCATTTTTATATCAGCGCTTTATATATAAATGAATCTGCTGACTGTAATTCTAGGCCATATTCCAACGCTTTTCATGCCACGAGTGTCTTTTTGATGTGGAACATTCCGCAAGCGGAACAGACATATATCACAGTCGTATATTAATAATCGCCCTCCCGTTAAGCTGAGGCCCGTGGGTCTACAGACCACGCGGCATAGTTTAATACCACCGCAACAATGTTATATATATACATATAACAGTGCCCTTTCATATATACAAATAAGTAATTTCAACTCTTGGCATACATACACACTTTCTTTTTAAATCAATTCTCAGCGTAATATAGTGAAGACATATTAAACATATAAGAACTCCTTTTGGGCCCACTTAACACACTTCCCGATGCAATGAGTCTTCTCCGAATGCTATTTATCGCTCCTGCTCCGATTCCGATTCGATATGATTCCAATCATCGCAATCGGCGATCAACACAATGCCATAATATATATATATATATATATATATATATATATATATATATATATATACCTTTTAATACCTGCTCCAATGCGATGCAAATCGGCGATCGCAAATCGCAATGTTTGAATGCCAAACCGGTTAATTGTTCCACAGCCCGATCCGATTCAATCGGATATCGCCAATCGCCTGAATTGATATCACTCAACTATTGCAGCTCCAATGTGCTCCGATTGCGATTCAACCGGAAATCGCCAATCGGTAATTGCAATGCGCTTCCACCTTTGGACTCTTCACATTTCCGATCCGATTGGGGAGGGGTCCCACCTTATAAAAATTTGTTTTATGCGCTCCATAATATCTATGCCTTGGACCTTTGGTTCTTTTGTTTTCGGGATTAATAATATGAAACTTATAATAAAGCGCTCCTTTTGTATATATTTATGCTTTGACCTTTGTTTATATGATGCGCTGCACATATATGTAAGGTGATGGATATATATATATATGTATCCTCCATCGGGGTAGGCGATTCCCGGAATTTATGTGCCTTGCCGCTTGGGGTTAAGCGATTCCCGGAATACGGTTCTGTGCAATTCCCAGAATATTTGTGTTATGTATAACGCCGATTGGAGTGTGCGATTCCCGAAATATTTGTGTTATGTTAAATGTATAATGCCGGTTGGAGTGTGCGATTCCTGGAATATGGTTCTGCATTATATGCGTAACGCCCGGCTTGGGGTATGATTCTCGGTATTTTATAAACTTTCTTGCCTGCGCACTCTCGCACATACCTTCGTTACTGTCTCCTTGTCCTGTGATAACGGCTTGCCTCTGTTATGTTCGCTTCTCTTCTTCATTTGCTTCTTTTTTGCCTCCACATTGTATTCGCTGCTTCCTTTGCCTATTTAAGCAGTATGTTGCCTCCTTTACTTTGTCTTTCTGCTTCGGTAGCAACTTCCTCCTTTGTTTCCTTCATTTGCTTCTTTTTTGTCTTCATTGCCATGATAATAGCTCTGTCTCTGTAGCTATTTGTCTTACGCTCTCTCTTTTAATTTATCTGCTCCTTGACTGATGCTACTCCTTAATTCTCCTTTTGCTGCCTTTGCTTCTTTAAATGAACTTGTCTCTACTACTCGACCCTCTCTACATCTTGCTGCTTTGCTGCTCTCTTTGCCTTGTTGCTTCCTCAGGTGTTCCTTTTTTGCCATCTCCTTTGCCTTATTGCTGGTTCAGGTGCTGCTCCTTTGTGCTCCTTTTCCATCAATGACAACATTTCCAACAGTTTCAGATACAGAATATCAGCCAAAAGGAGAAATGGAAAAAATGATGAGTTTGCTGTGTATAAGTGTTAAAGTCAAAAACAGGTTATTTTTCCAAAAAGGGCTGAGAGGCATGGGCTTGGTGTCTTCAGGAAGGGTGTCAAATTAAAAAGAGCCTTAAGAAGCCTCCAGCAATGAGTAAAAGCAACTTTTTCTATCAAATATGCCACCTGCAAGACCAAAACAGTCAAAGACACAGTGAGAAAAAGTGAAGAAACATGAACATTACAAAAGTGGGTTTTATTTCTAATTTTTCAGATAAAAGTATAAAACCACTACAAATCAACATCTCCTTGCTCCTTTGGTCATTTACGCACACATTGAGGGTTTTCAAATTTTCTGCCACAATCCTCAGGAAAACTTTTCGAGGCATTGCGCTCCTGTAGTGTCACGTTGCGTGCATGTAGCATCTCCCTATATAAATCTCCACTGCGTGCCTGTAGAGAGTTTTTGCGCTCCTGTAGTTGTGCTTGACATTTAGAGGAAAGGCACGAAGGCCCATGCAGACCCTGCACGTTTATCCGTTCAGGGGTGACCCGAGCTGCCCGGAAGCAGAGGTGTTGCACTCCTGCCACAGTGTGACCCTCGGTGCTATGCTCCTACCACAACATGAAAACCATCTGCCCGGGTAAGTTCAGGCACCCAACACCTTCTGCTGCACTCCTGCCACTGTGTTGAATGCAGAACAGTGACTCAAGCCACCTGACGAAGTATGTTGCGCTCTTGCGACTATTTTTCAGCCGCTGAACGAGGACATGTTCAGGAACCTGACACCTTCTGCTACACTCTTTCCACTGTGTTGAATGCAGAATGGTGACTCAAGCCACCCGATGAAGTATGCTACGCTCCTACCACTATTTTGCAGCCTCTAAACGAGGACATGTTCAAGTACCCGACACCTTCTGTTGCACTCCTGCCACTATTTTGAGTGCAGAACGGTGACCCGAGCCGCCCGATGAAGTGTGCTATGCTCCTGCCACTATTTTGCGGCCTCTGCACGATTTCAAGTTCAGGGTTGACTCGAATCTGCCCACAATATTTTTGAGCCATTTTCTCTGATGTGGAGGTGCTTCAAGAGTTATTTTGAACTTTTCCTGCATATGCATGGCTTTCTAAATATAAGGCCTCTAAGAAGTTTGAAAATTGGTGTTATAGAAAGCAGTGAAATCCTAAAAGATAACACTTGACCTACACACTGTTATTCCTTGACCTACTTAGAAAACTCATCATCTCCTTTAAATCCCTTTCCACATAATTTCACTAGCAGTACCATTTCTCTTTAAGGATCTTGAGGTAGGGGTAAAGAAAAACAAAATGTCTGAAGAAGAGAATTTTGACATAGATGATGCAACTCAAAGGCCTAAAAAGCAGCAAAGGAAGGGAGGGATGCCAAATAGGTTTGAACCTATAAACACTGAAGAGCTGATAACCCCCTATTATTTTGGCCTATTTTCAAGAGTTGGGATGCTATGAACTCTGTAAAAAGGTACAAAAGATCCAGAGTCACCCTCAGTTGACCAAGCTCTTTGCCCTAAACCTTCATAAAGGAAGCATTGGATGCAAATGCTAAGTTAAAGCAACAACATGAAGTATTTTGCCAATAAGCTTCTATTACTGGCTCTTATTGTGACTTAAGTAAAATACTGATCCAACAAGTAGTTATCCAGAAACTTCAATGTGAGAAGATCGAGAAGAAAGTCAATGAACACATTCAATGGCAAGCATCAGACTCAGGAAAGGAAGCTGATCTACCACAGGTAGATAAGTTTCACAAGGAATTCTTATTCAAATATTGGGAAGCACAAATAAATTAGGCATAGAAAGCAGCATCAAAAACATTTAAGTTGGAAAAATAAATTATTGAATCTATGTGTGAACAACTTGTGAAAGCAGAACTTATCAAAGAGTGCACGTTTGAAGTGCTCTCATAAGTCAAACAACTGGAAACACAATGGAAACAAAAGGAAAAAATGCATGATGAAACAATTAAAAACGTAAATAATTCTGATCAAGAAAATTATTGGAATTTTCTGATCAAACCTTATCATCAATACTAGATCCTGCAGTCTTCGACAGGTTCAACAAGAATATCACAGCTAGCACTCTCAAATGCAATATTCAAAGGATAGGTCAAATCACAGATTTCACAGCTAACTCAGCTCAAGCCCCTAGATAGTTTAGATAGATGCATGTGATATATTAGAATCATTTTCCATTGCATGTGGTATAATCAAAACACACCAAAAAATCATCCTTATTGGGAAACTAGTCCCATTATCCCCAGTCGGAGCCACTACACCAAATGGAAAAGGAGTTTCTTTAAGGTCTGGACCCGGTGGTTTTCCCCCATGTTTTGGCAGTGGAATTCTGAGGCCTCAACATTTTGGCACTAGAAGGAGGGCCTTATGAATGGAAAAAATTTCTGATCAATCTAGAGGTTAATCTAAGAGTCTCTCTCCCTCTAGATCCCCATCAACTTCTAGAAAATTATATAGATCCTCATATTTAAAATATGAAGTTGATCATCTTTCTCCTAAGTCTCCTAGTGATACTCAACCCATACTATCTCTTTATTTTCATCAAGCTTCCACAGAATTTTGGTCTTTGATATAAAAGTTAGAGAGAGTATCCATTTCTGCTGAAAAGCCTGAATCTTCTCAAATATTGGATATCAGTATTTCGTCTTCTTTACAACCTTGAAGAATATTAATTCGATCAGAAAGTCAAAGGACATTAATTCTTCCTTTTGAATTTCCCATCGATAGTACTCGAAAGAGAATAAAGAGGACTAAATCAAAATCAATTGCCAGCGAGATCTTATCCCATTCATCATCATTAACTCCGCTCACTTCCACAACTTCATTTCCAACAATCAGTGTTACTTTAACTAGTTCAGTACTCAAACTACTATCTCTTCAAGTAGTCCTAGCACTTAGCATGCCTCTTCTTCAACTCAAACTCAATCCATCACATCCACCCAAACTTCAATGGTAGGCCAAGTACCTCCACCAAATTTATGTCCATGGAACAATCCAGGGGTTGTAAATATGTCTGCTCTTCTTCATCCTCTTCCAAAATATCCTGAAAGGTGGTTACCTAAATTTAATCCTGATGATGGTCTTTCAGTAGAAGAACGCATTCATAATTTTATGTTAGCCATCAAACTAAAATAATTAGTTGAAGAAGATTCCGTTGTAAGATTATTTCCGTATACTCTAATAGGATCTACAAGATCCTGTTATTTTTCACTCCCTGCCTGCTCTATAACTAGATGGAATATGTTCGAAGAACAATTTCTAGCTAAGTTTGGGGATGCCAGGACCATTGCTATGCTCATCAATGATTTTCCAAATCTAAAAGCTAAAACAGGTGAGAAGATAAAATATTTGAACTCAATATTTAATAAATTACTCAATAAAATTCCTGCTACATTAGTTCCTGGCGCAGAATTTCAAATTGAGTGGTATATTTCATCTCTTCCATCCAATATAGATATTTTTGTTGATAGAGAAAAACTGCTGACACTTGTAGAAAACATGAAGGAATCTCTATCTGTAGAGAAATGCATAACCGCTCTTGAGAAAAAGAATTCTCAAGAATATCAAAAATCAAAGAAGGTATCTTTCAAAGATGATTCTAAAAAGAAGTTTCCAAAAGACCCTTTGTATGTAGAAGGTCTTCATAAAGTTTTGAAGACTATGACAAATGAGATGGTAGATATCAAGAAACAAGTCGCTGAAAATTCGAGCTCACAAAAGACTTTCAGAAACTTCAAGAAATTTCAGTCCTCTAATACTTAACCTCCAAATATCATATCTAATGTTGAATCTGATCAAGATACAAAGGAAGAGTAAACAGAGGAAGAAAAATATGATGAAGAAGAAGAAGTTGAACTAAATGGAATGTGGGATTTCATCCTACCAAATGAAGAACAACATGAATCTTTACCTGTGAGTACAAGGAGAAAAAAGACTATTGAAGCAACGCAGCCAAATCAACAACAAAATATTTCAACTCCTGTTAAGGATAAATCAATATGAAAAAATTCTACTTCAAAGGCTACACAAACAAGTCCCGGTACTTCAGATACTCCACCTACATCTAAGACAATGGTAGTATCGAACATTATTGAGTATAATGTAGTCGAAGATATGAAGAAAACCAGGGCCAATATTTCAATTCACGAGCTTAATAAACTAAAGCAGCAACAGAAAATCTTCCTTAGAGACTTAAATGCAGCTCTGACTTCAACCTTACCTACTCCAGTAATAGTACAAGCTGCTAATGAAATGGGTAAGCCAACTCACCCTTCAACTAAAATCAATGCTATAGACTTGATTATGATAGGTGATCGATCCATCTCTCATACTCCTCCATTTATCTTAACCTATAATATCTATATTAAAAATGTTCGTAATTGTTTAATAGACTCAGGGGCTTCCTCTAATATAATTCCAAAATCAGTCTGTGCTAAGTTGAACATAACTCCTTAGAGTTCCCTTGTTCATATAGTACAACTTGATAGAAATAGAGTAGGGGTGGTAGGAGAAATAAATTATGTTTCCATCAGATTGTCATAAAATCCAAAGGTTAATGAAATAATTGATATACTGGTGGCTGATATTCCTGATTTTTACGGCTTATTTTTTAGCTGAGACTGGTTTGAAAAACTTCATGGATATTTTGCTACAGACTAGTCGCATATGTGGCTACCATATAATGGAAAGCCAAATCAAATTCAAGTATACCGTGAAAATTTCATGAAGCATACAGTCACCAATCTTGAAGGAGTAAATGATCCAATAGCATTCAATAATAACATTATTGGAAACTACTCAACAGAATCCTTTTTGGGAAATTTCAATGCTCAACCATCACCTTTCTTTGATAATGCAGTTTTTTCTCAGATTGAGAAATTTTCCCAGACAGATAGTTCCAAATGTATAAATTTTGTAGATAAAACAGTAGTTAATTCTGTATTTTGGACTCTTTATTTTGACGGTTCTAAATTTGGAGATGGTGCAGGCGCTGGCTGTATTTTAATAAACCCAGAAGGATAAAAAACCATGTTAGCCTGCAGACTAGAATTCAATTGTACAAACAATATAGCTGAATACGAAGCATTAGTCCAAGGTTTGTATAAATCCATTGATATTAATATCAAATATCTGAAAGTCCTAAGAGATTCAGAAATAATTGTTAGACATGTAAGAAATACCATTCATTATAATTCTGGACATTCAAAGCATTACCAATCATTATTCCAAGAATTAACCATTCATTTCTTAGCCTTTAATACTTCTTCTGTAGCTAGGATGCAAAATGCTAGTGCAGGTCTACAGGCTAATGTAGCATCAAAGTTAATTCCATATCAAGAGTTTAGTCCCGATAGATTTTCCATTTAATTAATTTTTAGGCCATCTATTCCTGATAATATTACCAATTGGAGAGTATTCAATGATGATTCAGATATCATAGATTTCTTAACATCTAAAGGATCTTATGATAGTCAAATTGTGGATGAAAATGAACATGGTATTCAGATTAAGGAAGAACAAGATGAAAATCCTATTCCTAAGTATGTTTTCAAGTTAGAAGACCTATATGATCTGAAAGATAGGTTTAAAATAGTTACTAACTCAAAAACTCAAAACTCTACCTTAAGATTTGATTAAGTAAATCTAGGAACTGATAAAAAACCTCAAAATTTCAATCTAGTTCTTGGTCAATCTTCCGAAGAAAGACTATCATTTATCAGGTTATTTAGAATGTAAAAAATTGTCTTTTCTTGGGATTATACTGACCTTAAAGCATATGACACTTCTGTGATTCAACACACAATTCCTATGATCTCAGAAGAAAAACCTATATACCAGAAATTGAGGAAGATTCATCCAAATCTGGAAAATCAAATCAAAACAGAACTGAACAAACTCCTCAAGGCAAAAATCATCTTTCCATTCAGGCATTCTAAATGGGTATCAAATTTGGTACTTGTTAGGAAGAAGAATGATGATATTATAATTTGTATTAATTTTAGGAATTTAAACAAAGCATGTCAAAAGGACAACTTTCCATTACCAACCATGGAACAAGTACTGCAGACAGTAGTTGGTTCTGAACTTATGTCCTTTCTAGATGCATTCTTGGGGTATAACCAAATTCTCGTACATCTAGATGACAGATTGAAGACTACATTCAGGACTAAATGGGCAACTTACACCTATCAAAAGATGCCATTTGGATTAATTAATGCAGGTGCCACTTTTCAGAGAGCTATGGACACAAATTTTAGGGGGCTCATAAATAAATCAGTGGTTATTTATTTAGATGAAATTATATTCTTTTCTAAACAAGTAACCAATCATGTGAATGACCTAAAACAATTCTTTGAGCGATGTAAAAGGTATGGCATCTCATTAAACCAAAAGAAATAATTTTTTGCATTAAATGAAGGAAAATTTTTAGGATTCATTGTGTCAAAAAGAGGTATTTATATTGATCCTAAAAGAATTTTAAGAGATTAAAAGAATTCCTTTCCCTCATAACAAGAAATCTATGAAGTCGTTTCTTAGGAAAATTAAATTTGTTGAAAGGTATGTCCCTGAATTTTTACAAATAGTTTTACCATTGCAAAACATGATTAAAAAAAATCCACTCTTTAAATGGGGACATAATGAAAGAGAAGCATTTGATTTGATTAAACAATCGATTGTCAATGCTCCATTCCTGACTACCCCCAATTTTCTTAATCCTTTTAATTTATATACTTTTTCATTAGATACATCATACGTTGTTGTTTTAACACAACTTAATGACCAAAAAATTGAAGCACCAATATCATTTTTCAGTTCCAATTCGCAAGGTGCGGAACTAAATTATTCATAGGTAGAAAAGCAAGCATTTGCTATCTTTAAAGATATAAATAATTTCAGGCCATTTCTCCTAAAAAATCACGCCAAAATTATAGTTCCATTCTCTGTATTGAGACAACTATTAATGCAAAGTGAATTAGGAGAGAAAAGGGCTAACTAGGTTACCGCTTTACAAGAATATGATGTAGAAATAAGACCCTCTAAAATTGTTAGAGGTCAAGGTTTTTGCAGAATGCTTATAGGAGCATCCCATATCTCATCAGAAGAAGATTCAGGTAACAATGTTCAAATATCAGAGGTAAGCCTTAATGATGCACAATCTCAATATGCTGATCTCATATTCTATTTGAAGAATGGATATGCTCCAACCCAACTCAGTTAAAAAATGAAAATGGGCTTTGAGATTAAAAGCCAAGTAATATGAATTAATCAATGATGTATTGTTTAGGAGAAATTTTTATTCTATACTACTAATATGCTTAGAAAAATCTGAAGCAAGAAAGTCTTGCAGGAACTTCATGATGGACCAGTTGGAGGACATTTTGGAGGAAATACGACAACACACAAAATCCTGCACGCAGGTTACTATTGGCCTACACTTTTCAAAGATGCTGATGAATATGCAAGAAAATTCAAAGTGTGTCAAAGTGCATCTGGAATACAAAGGAAGCCATCCTTCCCATTACATGCAGTTTAGATATAATCGTTGAGATTGTTCCTAACTCTTCCAAACAACATAGATATATTCCCACAGCTACATATTACTTTACTAAATGGGTGGAAGAAATTCCATTAAAGTAGCCAACTCTGGGAATATCATTTATTTCATCAACCAATATGTCATAAACAGGTTTGGCTTACCTACTTCTTTAATGTTTGATAATGCATCTTACTTCTCAGGAAATACTATGATGGAATTTTCAATCAAAAGAGGTTTTAAACTTAATTATTATGCAAATTATTACTCGCAAGGAAATGGTTTAGCAGAGTCCACAAACAAGAAATTTACTAGAATATTCAAAAGAACTGTTGATCAGAACCAACGAAATTGGCATAAGTCATTAATGTTTGCTCTTTGGGTAGACCAAATAACTCAGAAAGCTTCTATTGGCACTTCTCCATTCAATCTTGTCTATGGAAAAGAAGTTGTACTTCCTACCAATTAGTTATTCCCTCTCTTGCCTTAGTTAATTTTCCCAAGTTAGTCAGAGATAGTTGGTTCTCCCAAGTGAATTGCCAAGGCTCTTTATAAATACATAGGAAATTCATTTTTTAGCTTTAAGTCAAAAAACTTTAGGAACTAAAGTTTCTTTGTGCTTTTCCACTTTATTGCTTAGAGCGCATCAAAAACCGCATAACTTACAACCCAAAATACTTGAAACCTACTAAGTCACGTGGGCTGCGAAATACGCTAAATCCCTTTTTGAAGTTATATTAAAAAACTTGAAAACGCTTCAATCACTATTACAATTTGTTTATCGCATCACACCTCATTTAAATGATCTAAATTATAAAGCAATTCGTTATAAGTTGCGATTATGCGGACCTAACGAGCCAAAAAAGAAATTAAAATATATCTCTAAAGTCCCATAAAGCATAGCCGATTGACTTATTGAATGCGCACTTCGCATTTCATAGTACTTAACCAACAATAAATTCATTTACCGCATAAGAGTTGCAACGTGCGATTTGCGCAAATCGCATTTCTCATAATGTATGAGTAACATCGTAAACAATAAAAGTTATAAGTTGTGATATGTGAATGAATGGCGTTTAATTACTCAAGCATGTGAAATGTATTATGTCTTATCAAACCGAAATCCGAGATCACACGTCTTTAAGTTAATCAATAAATATTTCATGTAAAGGTGTAAGAGATTTTATTTGAAATGATTATCAGTGATTAATAACATTTAATAGAAATAAAGGTTTTGATAGATTCATATCTATTTATGAATGTTTGATAGAAATGATGGATTTGTCTCTCGGTTCCATGTATTTTTAATATTCCCTCTGTTTACTTGAAATAAATAGATCACTTAATGGAGTGAGGAAAATTGAAATGAACAAGAAAGGCAAAGAGATTGCTCAAATGCTGTCTACCGAAGACTCAGTTATGTCTCCCCTATTTTTAAACACCACCTGCAACAAGGATTGTGACATTTCTTCATGGGAGGAAATGTATAAGCTTTTCAAGGATGAAAATCCAAGGGTAAAAACCAAAGTCGCTACAACAAGCATGTCAGTTACTTCAGACGCGACTTACTTTGACGCTGCATGTTCATTCGTCCATAGGATAGCCGCAAGGCCAAAACTTCTCCCTTACACATACATGGTTAAGTGGGTAATTGAACACTTGAACATAGAAGAAAAAACATTCAAAGCTTCAAAAGGTGAGAAAATTGGGTCATTCAAGGCAGAAGATTTACAGGAAATGTACCATCTACCCTCCCTGCAATAGAAATATAACAAGGATTTTCTTCAAAGCTTTAGAACAAAAAATCCAAATCTGATGAAAGTCATAAAGGAATGGAAAGAAGACCAAGGCAAACTTAAGCGAGATAAACTCGGTAGGTACCCAATTGCCCAAATTCCCTCCCCTTACTGTTATGCTATCGGTATGTTGTGTAGATTTTTTTCAAAACCTAATACCACTGGTTTTTCTATAGATTAGGTCCCATTAATTGACACAATCTAAAATTCTTTAATTCTGAATTGGGAAAATATCCTATCTGATAATTTAGCCAAAAAAATCATGGAGTATAGGAATAAAATGAGTGTTTCATCTAGAGAAATACCCCCCTTTTATATGAGTGCCTATGTCATCGACAAATTTTCTTTTTTTCTAGTTTTCCTACCATGGGATGGAAATGGACTACCCAAGACCATACTCCAATCCAAATTTACCATAGAGCCCTTTGGAATTCAGACTTCCATCTTCATTTTTATAAAACTTTCCATGGAGTCATGTAGCCTATGCACCAGATTATATTGAATGAGAAATCCCCTAGGGTTTCCAAAGATGCTAGTACAAACATTCTTTCTATTGCTAGATGGTTTGCAGAGGAAAATTTTACATATGTCAGAGTATTTGGGAGTTATTTTTCTCTCCACTTCCTACCATATTATGTTCCTGATAAGTTTCTTGAAAGAGAGATAGCTTACCAGCTTGTTAATGGTATTTCTAAACAACTGAAATATGTTTAGAAGGCTGTTTGGCCTAATTTCCCTTTATAGTGTGGTAATTTTTCACTTTTTGATATTGGTAATGCCTACAAATAAGTTTCAAAGATTAATCTATTTAATTTTCTAGTAATTCCAAAGCTGGCATATGATCCAAATGATGTAATTAAAAACTACATCACAAAGCTCAGAATGAAGCCTTTTGTGAAAGAAATAGACAGATTTTCTGATCTCTTTCAAGGCATGGAAAAGTTTTCAGATATAAATAATTTTGCATCCAGTCAACTCAACCAAGATGATTTGGAAGCCTTCCAAAAATACATAAATAAGATACTGGAGAGAATTCCTCTAAACTTTTTAACTATTGAAGATGCCAACAGACCTACTCCAAGTAATAGCTTGGATAATGAAGCAAAAGACATGTCTGAGGATGAGTCATGGAAATCAGAACATCAATCTCACAATTCGGATCATTCTGGAAATGAATCGGAAAACAGAAAGGAAATCCCAAAAAAGATAATTGATCAAGTAATCCAAGAGATTGAGATGCAGGAGAAAAAAGGAGGTAATGGAGCAGAGTCAACTTCTGAAGAGGTTCATCACAGTCATGATACACTTGATCAGTCAGAAAAGTCCAAACCAAATAATTTGAATAGTGAATGGGATGAGTTTTATGAAGAAATAAAATCTCCTAAAACCAATACAAATACTCCTCAAGCTACTAGTTTTCAGACACCTGAACATTCCCAAAATTTACTGGAAACTATTACTCCACTACAACAAGTTCCAAAAATTCATGATTAAGAGATCATTTTGGCTTACCCTACAGAAAAGATAATGTTACAAGCTGAGGAAATCCCTTCATTGGATTTCATCTATTGTCCTAGTCATAAGGATGTAGTCAAGAGAAATAAAAGGAGAAGAATTAATGAAACTGTCTCAGATCTTACAAATGAATCTGTTGAAGTTTTATGGAAGGATCCCCTAGCTGACCCTACTAAAAATTTAACCAAACTATCACAGTTTGCAGGGGCATATGCTACTGCCATTGTTGATAAGGCTACTGAGGTTAAAATGTTACTAAAGCATAAGGAAGATAGAATACAAGAATTAGAAAGGTTGTTACACCAATAAAAATAACTCCAACGAGCAAATGAAATCAAAGATGGCCCAATTTCAAAGAGATTTTGAGAGTCTTAAATTGCAGCATCAAGCGGAAATGACTGAGAATAAGCACAGCTGGAAGCAGAAATGACCAGGTTACAAAGCCAGCCATAGTTAGAGAAATTCATAAAGGAAGTGTTGGATGTAAATGCTAAGTTAAAGCAACAAAAGGAAGAATTTTTCCAACAAGCTTCTATTATGGGCTCTTATTGCGACTCAAGTAAAATACTGATCCAACAAGTAGTTATCCAAAAACTTGAATGTGAGAAGATATAGAAGAAAATCAATGAACACATTCAATGGCAAGCATCAGACTCAGGCAAGGACGCTGATCTACCCCAGGTAGATAAGTTTCACAAGGAAATCTTATTCAAAGATTAGGAAGCACAAATAAAGCAAGCAGAGAAAGAAACAACAAAAGAATTAATGTTGGCTGAAGAAATTATTGAATCTGTGTGTGAACACTTGTGAGAGCAGAAATTATCAAAGAGTGCACGTCTGAAGTGCTCTTAGAAGTCAAATAGCTAGAAAAAAAATGGAAACAAAAGGCAGAAACGCAGGATGAAACAATTAAAAAATTAAATAAGTTTGGTCAAGAAAATTATTGGAATTTTCTGATCAAACCTTATCATCAATACCAGATCCTGCAGTCTTTGAAAGATTCAACAAGAATATCGCATCCAGCACTCTCAAATGTGATATTCAAAGGACAGGTCAGATCACATATTTCGCAGCCAGCTCAGCTCAAGCCCATGCTAGATATTTGTCAACTTCGGGAGGAAATCCAAAATAAAGATCAAAACTCTTTAGTCATATTGTTATTTTATTTTCCTAGATTGTAGTTAAAGTTAGTCTTACGAGGATGGTTGTTTGAAAAATCCTCTATTTTTATGTAATAATCTATTTTAGAATACAGTTAGTTTAGTATTTAAACACCTCTCATGCATTTAGAGAAGGGTCCAGAAATTTGTCAAAAACTTTTGCAAAGAATGCACTATTATAAGTTTGTGAATGCTTTGATGAATTAATGGAACATAGTTTGTTATATTTTGACAATTAAAGCTGTTTAACTGATGTTGCACTACTGTACTCTTTAAGTTGCTTGAAAGTGAAGAGGAGCAGATCAATTACTATCAGTTTACGTGAGTAGAACTTTGTACATATGGTACTTATATTCACTTGTATTAAGTCTTGCTTTATAGATTGACAGTCATCTTTTTATTGCATTATATATTTGAAATATTAATATAGATGAATGTTACATGCACTTCTGTTCTAAGATTTGTGTGTGATTTCTTATTGAATATATAATCACATGTATGAATGTGATATATTTTTTACAATTCTTCTAATCAAACTATTTTGTTAGAAGAATCATCTTACATAATTTTCATCTCTTTCAACTGTTAAATGATCTATATTACTAATAGTTGAAAGATATCTCTTTAGATCACATAAAGGAAGAAACACCCCGGGTATATAATAGAATAGATAGTTTAGATAAATGCATGTGATATATTAGAATCATTTTCCATTGCATGTTGTATAATCAAAACACACCCCAAAATCATCCTTATTAGGAAATTGGTCCATTATCCCCAGTCGGAGCCACTACACCAAATGGAAAAGGAGTTGCTTTAAGGTACAGACCAGGAGGTTTTCCCCCATGTTTTGGTAGCATAATTCTGAGGCCTCAACACCTAGTTACGAAAATTTCCTAGCATATTTAGTTCAAAATGTATGCCCTTAAGAATGTGACAAATTTTCGTAGAAGAAGATGGGTTGTGACCCTTAGAGCGAGGTTTATTTCTAAAATATAGATCGCAGACTTGGAATATGGTTTGCAGATTCAGTATCTGTGGAGACAACAGATCCAAAGGAGGGTGGAACCTGAGCAGAAGATTGAGCATGTAGAAGAATGTGCCATATGAAGAACGGATTGGCATGCAGAGGAGTTGATTTGGTGGATTTTCCATAGAGTTGTAGACAGAGATTTGAAGCAAACTATAAAAAATTAGTCAATGGACTGTTAGTGGTTGATCTATGACCCTAGCTTAGTCATCAACCGATTTTTAGAAGGATGATAAGAGGAGTAGTTCAAATTTTTTCATATATTGGAAAACAAAGATCAAATTGTCGATACACATGAAAAATGATTTTGAGAGGACTCAAACCATTGTTAGGTGGCAGATTTGAAGAGCCCTAGATGAAGACAATATTTTGGGCCCTAGATCAATAAAAAAAAATGACTGTGGTTGGGCAGATTGATGCAAGTCTAAGTACAGTTGGATGGTTTTTAGGTGACTGTCAAAGAAGAGCTTGACTCTTTTTCTTGTGAAGGAAAACAATATTGGTAGAAGGGAAGGTGTGTAGGGCCTTAGGATGTGCAGACTTTAATGGAATAAAGTAGCAGTCAAGTGGGCTAGCCATTAGCCCTAGTTCACTATATTGTAGAGGATTAATTAAGTGAGAAGAAGGACAACCTCCATAGCCCTATACCTCTCATTTTAGAGTTGTAGTATGGAAAAAGTGGACATACCAAAGAGTTGTTCACAAATGGAGTTGTGAATAACTTGTTACCACTCAAACTAGTAATGGACCTAAAAGGGGTTACTAAGACGAAAACTTCTAGGACAAAAGAAAAGACAGAGGCTTAGACTATTGTCACCACAACTAAGGCTCCTTGATCTTCATAGACTTTCACTGATGGGAGGAGTCTCGATATTTTAGGAAGTCACTTTTTGATCCAGGTGGATATCGGTGGCCACCCACCTATTCGGACCGGCCCTGTCGATTCTTACATTTCTGCCCAACACAACTTCTTATTTTGCGGTTTCGGGTCCTCCACTCTCGGAGCCGTTTTGGGGGCTTAATGATCAGGGTGGATATTTGTGGCCAAGGCCACCCACCTGTCATTTGCTCCCCCATCTTGGTTCTTTCATTCAAGTTGCAACAAAACTTACTATTTTTAACGATTTTTCGGGTCCTGAACTTAGGGCCGTTTTGAAACCTAAACGACATTTTTTTAGGAAAACGAGAGGCAACATGGGTCCATGGACCGATGTTGCTCATTCAAAAATTGAAGTCCTCGGATAGATCTTTCTAACGAGCTATTGAGCGCGTCAAACGGAGATCGGGTGCCAAAGTTATGCCCCAGGAAGTTGAACCACCAATTTACCCAAACGGGCGCCCACAGTTTTGGCGCCTCATCTCCTACGGTTAGGTTTTTGGACGTTTCAGATTCTACATTGTTTCTCAACAATAAATAGGCCCTCGAGCCTCATTGTAACACAGTTCAGAGGTCTATAGCCATCACATCTCTTCTCAGAGATTCGCTACCAGCACCCTAGCTATTTTATTTCCATTATGCCTGTAAGCATATTTCTGTTATTTGATATTAATGAAATGAAGCATTATTTCCTTTCATCTGTTAATGGTGTGTTTCTGTATTTTTTAGTTCTGTAAATCTCGGATCGGTGGTATCGAGCGGGTCTTGCTCCATGTTTTGTTTTTTCTTTACATGTCCCCAAACGCGGTGGGGGTATGTAAGGAGTTAGGGCTGGGTACGGTTTCACGAACCCTTGCAAGATCGACTCGCAAACCCCGACGCCTCCCATGGCGGAAGAAAAAGAAAAGACGAGGGAGCGAGGATCTGTCGAAAATGCGCATAGGGAGGCCCTCGGGGGGTGAAAAGGAGCAAATGATGGATAACTTTGCTCCAAGTCCTTCAACGGCCCCTTTGTATGAGCGCGTACGCATCCAACGGCCACTGCGGGAGCGCCACTCCCCGCTTCAGGTACGATGACTTTGACATTCCTATATTTGAAGGAAAAATAGATGCAGACGCCATAGATATATGGTTAAATTTGTTGGAAGGGTATTTCTCGTTCCATGACTTCTCTGGCCGAGAAAAGATTATTTTTGCACTCCTCAAAGCTGCCCCCCATGTCAAAGACTGGTGGGAAACCTACCGTGAGCAAGAGGGCGAAGGGGAACCCTCTCTTTTCTCCACCACACCCACTTGGAATTCGTCAAGAGGAGCGACATCAGACAATACCTCCGTGGTGAAACTGCAAGGACGAGCTACATCCCGGACCATGACTGCAGCAGCCAAAAGGATCAAGATGTGTGCATGAGCGGCAGATACATTCATACTGCGCACAAAGTTGGGTATTAAAGATTCAGAGAGACATTTGGTGCTCAAGTACCACGGCTGTCTGCACAAACACATTCAGGAGGAAATGGAGTTCCTCGACATTACATCGCTTGGCACGGCATATCGCTATGCCGCCAAAATCGAGCAGAAATTTAAGCAGAAGAAGCGAGACTTTGGATCTGCGAATCCGAAAGGTGCCCCTGAACCGAAGAACAAGGGGCAATGCCAAAGAAATGCGACTCAGAACAACACCACAAATCCAAAGAAGGACACTGGGAAGTGGTGTGAATTTCATAACAGCCCCACTCACAGCACAAACGACTGTCGGGCCAAACAGTCTTTGGTGGCTGAACTAAAGGCACTCGAATCAGATGCATTTTCTGATCCTGAGTTAGAACCAGACAAAGGCAATGACAAAGGGAAGAAGATCATTGATGCAGATCCCAGTGCCATTGTTGCCACTACCAAGATCCAGAGGGAGGGTCCGGAAGGTCCGGAGAGGAGAAGGAACTCTTCCGATCGCGGTCTGTGGGCGAAGGGTTCTCGTGGGTTTCAAGTACGATAGCCGAAGCCAAAAAGAACCTCATTTCGACATACTTCGACGCCTCGACCTGTAACCATAGCACCGCCGACGTATGCCATCAAGTGGCTCACACCCAGGGAGAGATCTCCGCATCCGCCAGCAGTGCCGACTTCCATACATTATCAAGCCATTCACGGATGAGGTATTGTGTGATGTTGCTCCTCTTGATGTAGCTGATGTGTTATTGGGCCAACCATACTTGTGGAGGCGACATGCTGTGTATGAGTCTAGGCCTCGTGCTGTTATTATTACTTTGGGAAATAACTTGTACAGGATACCGGAGGTAGTACCGCCTCCTGCCATCTCTTTGACTACTGCAAAACAACGCAGTAAGATTGTTTCCCAGACCAAGAAATTCATTTTCCTTACGACTCACTCACAGGGAAAGAAGAATATTGTGGCCACAACCTCGAAACAGGGCTCCCTTTCACGGCTGCAGCAGATGGACAAAGTCATGGAGGAATACGGTGACAATTTCTCCTCACTCATAGAGGTTCCTCTACACTGTCAGGACAAGCACTCCATTGATCTGACTCCCAATGCACCACCACCTGATGTTTCCATACATCCTGCAACTACACATACAGAATCCAAACATGTACTGTATGAGGCTGATAAAGATACCAAATTTACTAAACGCATCCAGCATGTCCACCCGCAGGTCCATGACATCTTCAACACATCTAATACTCAGTTCAATAGAATTTGCCTCGTCTCATGGAGGATCTCAACGCAATGGGGACCATTGCTTCCTAAGGAGGGAGGAATGATCCAGGTGGATATCGGTGGCCACCCACCTATTCCATTTGGACCAGCACCATCAATTCTTGCAGCTTTTCACATACAACACAACTTACTATTTTTAGCAGGTTTTCGGGTCCTCCACTCTCGGAGCCGTTTTGGGGGCTTAATGATCCAGGTGGATATTGGTGGCCACCCACCTATTCCATTTGAACCCCCATCTTCAATTCTTTCAATTTTCAAGTTGCAACAAAACTTACTATTTTTAGCAGTTTTTTGGGTCCTGAACTTCCGGAGCCGTTTTGAGGCCCTAAACGACATTTTTTGGGAAAACGGAGAGCAACATGGGTCCATGGACCGATGTTTCTCGTTCAAAAATTGAATTCCTCGGATAGATATTTCTAACGAGCTATTGAACGCGTCAAACGGAGATCGGGTGCCAAAATTATGCCCCCGGGAAGTTGAACCACCAATTTACCCAAACGGGCGCCCACAGTTTTGGCGCCTCATCTCCTACGGTTAGGTTTTTGGACGTTTTAGATTCTGCATTGTTTCTCAACAATAAATAGGCCCTCGAGCCTCATTGTAACACAGTTCAGAGGTCTGTAGCCATCACATCTCTTCTCAGAGATTCGCTACCAGCACCCTAGCTATTTTATTTCCATTATGCCTGTAAGCATATTTCTGTTATTTGATATTAATGAAATGAAGCATTATTTCCGCTGCATCTCTATGTTCATGGTTATTTCTATATTTTTTTGCGTTCCTGCATAAATCCGGATCACTTGTGGATTATAGGTCAATGAATAGGTGGGAAGTGACCCTAGAAACCATTTCCCTAAGATAAAACAAAGAGTGGGACTTTCTTTCCTTTTAAGAAAGGGACTTGATCTTCTAGGGAGAGAAGAGGGAGATTGAAGGGTTAATGGAGAATAATAAGACTTGCGAAGGAATTTCTCAATCCATAAAATCCTTTGGGAACATGGATTCCCAAATGGCCCCGTCTAGGTTCGGAGATGGAATTTAGCAACCAATGATGTTCCTATCTTGGACAAGGTGAGGGGAAATGATAAAGCAAGATTTTTTACTTCGATAGGTAAAATTGATCCTACTAGGTTCTAGCCTTGGAAACACCTAGGCAAAACTTGACCCTAGAAATAGGGCTTGAGGTATCCAGAGATTCCACTATCGGAATTAGCCCAAATTATGAGGAGATTGAGGGGACCCACCAACGCAGTTCCCTCTAGGAGATAGAAGCTTTCCTCTTGCTAGATTCTTGGGAAATTGATGCCCTAGGTGACCTAATGGGGCTAGACCTAGGGAAAAATGGAAAATTTTGAAAAAGGGGTGGGGGATCATCACCATTTTTGAGGGACTAGTTCCTAATTCACTTGGGGATATGGAGTCAGGGATGATAATGAACAAGAATTCAGTTTCTTGATCAAGGAGGCCCAGAAAGTCAACTACGTCCAATGCTAATGCCCTAGATTTCTCAAGATCCATGACTATTGGATGGTATACAAGACTACCTAATGTCAGTCGATAATCAATAAAAGGATAATTTATGGTTGAAAATACTCAAATAGTCAAGATTTTATCATCGAATACTTGACAATATACTTTTGAATTACCCTCTACTGTGTTGAAAATTATTCAAAGTCACCCAATACTTAATTCAATGTTTTAATGTTCTTGCAAATTAATTGATGTCAAGCATAACCTCGATCGCATCCCATAGATAAAATTTCTCTTATGTGGGTTCCCAGAATAGGAAGGGCTTGAGGCTTAATGTGCAACCAAAGAATGAAGAGAACCATAATGAAATTGGAATATGCCTTGATCCAAATTGGTTGTAGATTGATGATGATTTCCCCTAATCGAAGTTTCTAGGTTATTTTGTGTGATCCACATTCTAAGAATGAAGACATGAGTAGTGAGTAGTTTTAAGTTTTTCACTATCAGTTAAACATTTATCTTTTTTACTTGATGAGGTGCTTAGGAAACTTAATTAACAACATTTATCGCAAGGTATAGATCTTCTCTAATGAGAAGGGACTATTAATAATTCAGAGGGGAAATGGAATTGAATCTACTTGATCCAAAGAATCTTCTACCTCCATTGAGGCCCATCATTCATATACTGGAATTGATTCTCCTACTTTGGTCTTTTTTTCCACCGCATGCAAGGAATTAATATTACCTAAAGACGCTAGATAATTTGTTGGTTAAACAACTACTTGAGATATAGATAGTTTCAATTCTTGTTCTTTCACTGCTGAATATAATAATGCAACTTCCCCTGTTACTAGTTCTTGAAATGAGAATAGGCACAAATTTAAGAAATTTGGTACTGTCATCATCCACCTAATGGGATAAAAGGAGCAGTGGGTATATAAGTCTCAACACCTTGTCTTCATTAGGGAATTACAAAAATAGGAAAGGAATACATGGGCTTGAATTGACACAAATACTTGCAATCCTTCCCATAATTTTTCCCGAAGAATAAATATGTCCTTGCCAACAACAAATATACTATAAATCCCTCTCAAATCCTTGCCCTCCTTTTCAAACTATGGTTTCATCCCTTCATCGAACCCATATGATTTTA
Organism: Pinus albicaulis; assembly: GCA_034641835.2. Lineage (NCBI taxonomy): Eukaryota > Viridiplantae > Streptophyta > Pinopsida > Pinales > Pinaceae > Pinus > Pinus albicaulis. Next base: position 1,022,495,085 of record CM076583.1, on the reverse strand, counting down.
TTTTTCATCTCCCCGTAATTTTCACACTTCCAATTTTCAAGGAAGAATGTGCAAAATTAGGGAAGGTGAGGAAGTTGTTAAATAACCACTTAAATTGGGATTTTGCTCCATGTGTAAGACCGATTTAAAGGAAGCTTGATCCAAAACATTTTAAGGCACACAACTATTAGAGTCTCAAAGGTTGTTTTTTTTTTCTTGTTCTTCTTCTGAGTTTTTAAAAATTATTGTAATTATATCTCATTTGTTTGAATTTTTTGTCCATCATTTTAATTTTTGTTTATAATGAGGGATTTGTCCTTTTTATTTTTTATAATGGCCTATAAATATTTCATAAAAAAATGAAAAACCATAAAAACCCATTTCATAACAACAACCATAATAAAATTCTTCATTAATATTTGCATATGATTCATTAACCAACTGATATTTTAGGAATGGGAAGCACATAATTTGTAAAATTTCTACATTTTTAAAAGCACAAGGTAGAAAACATGGTATTTATTTTAGGTAGTTTTATCCTTGTGCTTCTCATCTATTGATCTCTAAATGAAGTAAAATAAAACAAATAGAACCTTAATCATGGTCCATATAGTGGTGATGAAAGCACAATACCGTATACAAAACACTAACTATTTATCCCAAACAATCGAAATTTCTAACATCCGAGAGTTGTTACGTAAATATATAGCTTCAAAATTTTCCAGTGGATATGGAAACAAGTGTGGAACAAAAACAATAAAAAACAGTTGAATGAGTGAGAAGTATGAGATTGTGTTAGGATGATAATGTTTGGAAGAAAAATTTTAAAAGGAGAAAAAGAAACTTTGTGTCATTAATGTACTCCTTGCTAGCTATCCCAATGTAGAATATACATGAATTTAAATAATAACATATTATATGGCCTACCTACTAATATGAAAAATTGCCTCATCTGTGGGGCAGGAGGATTGAAGATTATAATCGATATTCTAATCAGTACAACCTACACATTTTGTTACACTATAGAGGGTGATCCTAAGGAAAGATAAGGTAATTGTGAGGGATGCATGATTTTTTAGATTCATGTTTACTCCATAGAAGGTTTTAATACAAATATTTCAGCAGATGTATGGGTTAAAGTATTAACTAGAATTTCTCATGAACTAACTACCTTGTTATCTTATCAGATCAGCTTAACATACACTTCCTACTTTTATTGGAAGTCTCGAACACCTTGGAAACTTGGATCATTGTTGTTTCTTCATTTGAAGAGAAAAAAGAATCATTCTTTTTGAACTCCCTTTCATATTGGCATTTGGTCCATGTGGTGTTTCCCTTTGTGGAATTCATGTGACTCTATGAGAATCAACATAGTTCTTAGATTGTTTTTTTTTTGTAAGTATGACTAATTCTATTATGTATAAAATTACTGGTACAAAACTGCCACAGTGTCAGCTTGGTGAGCCTGAGCACTGGGCTTGATAAGCAAGCTAGCCAAAGAGTTTCTGGACTGCCTAGGATGGGAAACCAGTCCTTTTAACCACAAAATCTGAACCGCCCTTGAGAGGGAAACCGGTTTTGAGTTCATACAAGCCAGAAAAACATGAGAATAAATACTGAAATTAGAAAGCTGATTTTTCAGCAGAGCAGTAAAGCTTGAAAGCATAAGATTCCTACAATGACTAATCAAAAAAACCTGAATAGCTTTGCAGAGGCTAAACATGTGTAGGAGAGGGAGGTTCCTCGATGATTCTGCAGGCGAAAGCATCGCTGCTGTCCTCTTGTCCATCGTTGAGAGTGCTCTCCCGGCTGGTGCGCGCCATCGCCATGCAATGCTCGTTCTGAGAAGGAGAAGCAGAAGAAGCTGGAGCCGCACTGGGTAAGCCAGAGCTTGGAGGGGAGAGAGGATTGCAGAACAGGGCGAAGCCAGATTCGAGATTTCTTCACGAAGAGTTACAGTAATAAAAGCAATGAGGGTAGAGTTGTTCGAAGTGCAATCAAACCGGAGCTCAGCTCGCTAGGAGGTTTGCTGAATAGTGGGTCGAACGTGGCGAGGAGAAACAGGAGGGACAGGAGGGAGAGAAACGTAGGGAGACTCACGAGCTAAGGGAGGAGGGATGGGAGCATCGACAGGAACAACGCGAGAGGCAAGAGCTTGAGCTCCGTCTTCCTCTGTCGAGGTGGAGACAGAGCCATGGCTCAGAGGAGGGCGACGTTGATAAGAATGACCATGACTGGGTCTGCGCCTGCACCTCATGTGTTCGCAGAGACGAGGCATGGTTACAGGCACTTGACGAGGAGGACCAGGCCCAGAAAAACGGACAGGAGTAGCAGGGGGGAAGTGAAAGGTCGGGACACCATAGGGATAAGAAAAAGGAGCTAAAAACAGACAATTGAGACCACCACCAGAGGGAGAATTGACCCTGCACCAAGGACTATGAGAGAAAAGAAACTTCGGATCAAGTTCGAAGCAAGCAGCTAAAGAACAACGCCACCCAGTGTTCGTTCTTACATTGGCATCTACGTAGCCTGGAGAGAAAATCCCTTGCAGAGGAGAATGAAAACCTTGCCCGTCTGCCATGCCATTCGAACCATCGCAAATGTGCTCCATAGCCCAGAGAACTGCCATAAACAAATGCCTGGTGAGCAGATCGAGAGAGTTTACAGTTGCACGAGGTGGTGAATTAAGAGTGCTATTAATGCCGGTACTGGGAGCCATATGAGTTGCCCATGTAAATGCCATTGGGAAGTGCACAAGGTGCCATGTCCCAGTCCTCTCATTAAACATCCGCATCCGGAAAACATAGTTCTTAGATTGTTAAGTATATCTGATGGTCTGAATTTTGGAATGACACATTTATTTGTTATGCTAATTTTGCCTTCACATTTTTTAAATTATGGTCCATTATTTATTATAGTATTTCTCATAATATGTGACAATTGGTTTGAATATACAAATTAACGAAATAATGAGTTTCCAATCTCAGCCTGTGTGGAACCTATCAAGGGTTGAGTTCTTTTTGGGTTGAGGCCTTTTATGGAATTCCACTCCAGCCATTCAAAATCGCAATTGAATCAATGCAATTTTATTTTTCTTGTGCGCAATTCAAGGACATTTCATGCCCTCAAAATCACCAATACATTGAAGTGCCCACCCAATGATAGTGATCTTTCAATATTTTCTTCCTTTTGTACATCGATTTCAAGATATTTATGTTATTTATTGTTTAAGTGGGTCTAATAGTTAAAAACATGTGGAGTATATTATGTGCACCTCTAAATATTTTAGTATTTAAATAACTGCTTGGGGGGGTGGGGGGTCCCTTTTCTGATAAAAAAAAGGATCTCATGGGGATTTCCTAATCTTAAAATTTGATTATTTTCATTATTGTTATTTATAAACTCTCGAGACATGATTTTCCTATTGTGATAATGTTTAGGTGACCTCTTGTTTGGAGGGATTCATGTAAAAAATGTTATCACACATAAACGGTGCTAATTGTGCTAATGTTGAGGTGGCCTCTTATTTGAAGGGCATCATGTCAAAAATTTTATCACACATAAAGCATGCTAACTCTTTTCTTGACTACTATTACTTGTTAGTGGTTTGATCTCTATAAAGATATTTTTTTGAGCATTTTTTAGTAGTTTTATCCCTATCAAGATATTGTTTTGATCATTGTTTATTATTGTGGATTAGTCTTGAATGTGTTTGTGTATGCAAAAATTGGTTGATTTTGTAAATTGTGAGTAGAGTAAAGTTTGACTGATGCATGCTTCTTGCAGTAAACATTGTCTCTTACTTAAATAATTAAGTTAGTGGAAACATGGGTTTTGGACAATTATTTTGGAATTTATGCAGCTTAGAAGTACATCAAATCGTATAATATATACATAAATATAATGGAAATTTGTAACATGTTGCATCATAGAAAGGATGTTGAAATTATAATAGCTTAAATATACATTATAGTTTAGAAAGGTGGGGAGTAAATCTTAGTTGATCATAGGTAGAATAATCAATTCCTTTCTAATCTGTAATTGTCCATGATGATTTTGAAAGTAGGTGGGTAGCAGTTCTTACTCATGTCATAGATACCCTAATGAGTAATTTTCTCTATCTGGAATGATACTAGATGCAAAAAAAAATTGTATTCATGCTTTTTTAAAAACTCTTATAATAGTTATAAAAACATTAATATAGGCTCCTCACTTTGGTTCTTACATTTGTGGTAAAATCTGGACTGGGATTTTGGAAGTAGTTTTATTCTTGAGGATGCCAACAATATTTTTCACTTCATGAATATTTTCACTTACACTTAGTCTTTGATGAGTTTTTGGATGATTGTACTTTAAAAATAAGGTTGCATTTGCATTTTTCTCACTTGCTAATTTAGAATCAATGAAAAAAATAAAAGAATTAATTTAACTAAAATTGATGTAACATGGTGATTGCATCAAATGATTATGAAATTGAATTTTGAAATTTTATTAATGTCCCCAATGTTTGGAAAATGTAATGGGATTGGATGATAAGTTAACATGTAAGGTACTTAGTGAGGCATTTCTTCTCTTCTAATAAAAAAATATATAAACCAAGTGTAGTACAAGGGAGAGAGAGACTTGTGTAGTATGCAAAGCTTAGTTATGTGGATTTGGGGCTCAAGGCCTAGTTGCTCCATTTAACTGAAGTAAAATGAGAGGAAACGAGGCAATGCATACTTTGTAAAAATTAGCTATGAATTTTTGGGGTTCAAGGCTTAGTCACTTCACAATTGAAATAAAATAAGATGAAACGAGACAAGGACTTGAAAATCATTTGTTATATGTTATGAAATTAAAGTGAGTAAACACAAAGTATCAAAATTTGAAGTTGAATCAAACCTTTTGTATGAAAATTCAACCAAATATTTTTTTTGGCTGACTTCCCTCTCAAATCTACATTTGATTGATGCAAAATCTTAGAAAACCACATCTATGTAATCAAGGACTCCCTCTTTGATGCAAAAACCTTTCCCCTTGGGTTCCCATTTCCTTATGAGGTTATGTTCCCCTACACTCATATATTCTCACTAGGGGTACCATACTCCAACATGAGAGATTCTAAGATATATTGTTGAGGGGGAAGGGGGGGGGGGGAGTGCGGGGGAGGGTCTGGGAAATTATTGTTGCTACAAGAGGGCCTTGCCTTATTTAGTTCAACAGTACGGGAGAAAAATTCTCATGTTGAAGGATTGAAGGTGCTTTTGAAATTGTGGGAAATAGAAATGTCATACATTATGGTGTTTCTCAGTAAAATATTATTGATTCATGGAGAAATATCAATGGTGTCTTGACTAAATTGTACCAATGTGTGGGTGGTACTCATGAGATTCATTTTCTAGTATCATCATAATGAAGTAAATCCAAATTGGTTATGAAATATTTAGGCGAGGGAAAGACTTATGAGATTCATTTTTTACTACCATAATAATGAACTACATTGAAATTGGTTATGGAAGGTTAATACATTGTTAAAAAAATAATTAGCTTTAAAATCTAACTTAATAATTATAAAACTAAATCTCACTTGTGTTAATAACACCATAATATAAGATAATTAAACATTAATTAAAAGATATTTATAATTTTTTTCTTAATTATATAAAATCCAAATCTAAATGTGTTTAAAAGTATATATGACAACATGGTTAGTTATTATTTTGTAATTTTGGAATTTTTTTTTTTAAATAAGTATACAATAAGATAACAAAATATGCATTCATTACATTTTATATATTCATAAAATATAATGTTTTAAAAATTTATTTAAAAATATATTCATAAAATACAATGTTTTTAAAATTTATATAAAAAATAAAATAATTATTGATTTAGAACTTTAACAAGCATCCAAATTTAAAATTTATTTTTTTACGCGTTTCCTTCTCAGCTTAGGGTATGCTAGTGTATACGATGGTTGAAGAGTTGTAAAAAGGGAAAGGATAGAACAATTTTTGGGCACCGCAGCACACCAAGATCGATCTCCAATATGCACTCCAACTATATGTAAACATCTACAGGTCGCTAGATCGATCTATAGGATCTCTAGATCGATTCACGTTCTTGATTAAACTCCATCCTCGCTGTAGATTTTTTCTGTATTTTCACATGAAATGTGGCAATGATTAGCGGGCAGTTAGGGTTGAATTTGGATGCGTTGAGTGATCGACGGATGAGGAGGATCTCTTTAATGGCTCGCCCACAAAACATCGATTTGTTTCATGCCTATTTTCGCAAGGCAGATTTGGACCACGATGGCAGGATGAGTAGTTCCAAAGCCTTGGTCAATTAATCGAAGTGAATACTAACATAGGTAACCTTTATCTCCTTTAATTCTTTCCTTGGATTCTATTGGAGTCCCCGTAGTTTGCAATATTTGCAAGAACAAATGCTATAGGGCCTACATTAGAACCACTTTGGAATCCTAGGATCTAGCCCTCCTAGATTTAGAGAGGGATCTCTCTATATGTGTTTAGAATGATATGCTTTTAAATCTCATGATATGATATTAGGCTAGTTATGAAGTGTTAGCCCCCCTATAAATTTTTTAAAAGCAAACAGGGGGCTAGATGTTTCTGAGCCTTCAAGGAATGCATTTCCTCTTAAAACACATCATCCTTGAAGTCTTCTTGGGCCTTTGTCCTTTAATGAAATCCCCTTAAATCCTACACACACCCCTTGTTCAGTATAATTCCCTTTTTCCCCCTACTGTTACCCTTTCCTAGTCCCAAAATGCATTCAAAAGGGGCAAAAACCCATTTTACACCTTAGGATAAGGCCTAGCCCCTTTCGGCCCAGCCCCGCAAAGCACTTCCCCACGTAGACCCAAGCACTAACACCAAGCGCCGATCCTTAAAGCACTTATCGCATCGGAGAATCGGAGCAAAACACACATTTTTCTTGTAAAGTTAAAACCTCCGATGAGATGGAGTATCCATCGGTCAACCCTTGAAATGATATACGTCATTGATCTTGACAGATCCAACGGCCCGTAGTCTATTTTACCATGCCCCTAACACTCCTTTGTGAGCCCTCCGATGGCCCTCTCCACCGTCGATCCACTTCTAAATCTGACGGTCCATATTCATCCGCCCCGGTGGTCCCCGTGCCAAAACACTATGCAGAAACCAGTGGTATCTATCGCACCGCCTTTGAGAGGTGGGCGGTATTTTTCATTTCGAAGCGATTCCACTCATCGCATGACACGTGGCTCCATGCACTGTTCAAAAACCGCCCCCCCCCCCCCCCCCATCGCACGTTAAAGTTCGGTGTTTTACCCGGCGCGATATGCACGTATACCGTCCGATCTAGAGTGGTCCATCCAATGGTCATCGCGCGACGGAGCTGCGTGGGAATTAGCCCAAGGAAAAGTACACCCCTGGCCCACCATCTGTCGCCCTCCAATGCATTCTCAACCGTCGATATCCCCATGAGATCGAACGGACCAGATTCAATGCACGCCCGCCATTAACTGCATATTTCGCCACATCACCATTCCACGTGTTTTCGTCACATGTCCATCCATCCATTTTATATTTTGTTCAAAGTTCAAAGTGTCAAGTCTTCGCATTTAAATCTTCTATGTTCCGCCAACTTTCACCGTGACCATCTTCCACTCTGTGTTGCATTTCCACCATTATCCTGCACTATTCTGCCATCTCACCGGTCTACATGATCATTCTCATCGTCCCTGTTGCATCCATCTTCCCCATGCATGGTTTTCTTAACACATTTTTGTGCTTTGCATGGTTATAGGTAGGCGGAAAACCACCATGATTCACAAGCACCGTTAAAGTGACACAAAGCTCAGTGAAAACGAGGATCGGAGCCTGATACCACAGAGAAGAGCCTGGGAAGGTACTAGAGCGTGATTTTCATTTAAAATATAGAGTTTAACTGTACAAAACCCTTCCAGCACCACCAAAGCTCGGTTTTTCACTGACGGAGACAGTTTGAAGCGGAAAAGATTATCAGTACAGAGTTAGGGAGTTCTCATGCACATCATTGAAAATATTAAGCCTCAATCCAATTATTCAAAGGCAAGGTACCAGAATCGAAGATCCCATGGATTGCTCAAAATTTCCAATGCACAGAAACCATATTAGCAGGGTTTGGACATCAACAGAACGTTCTTCCATAAAAGGACAAAGTGCCCATCCTGTCTGCATGCTATTTCGTGTCCCTAAGGAAATTTAGCCTTGACAACAATCCTAAGCCGCCAAAGCATTTGTTATGCAGTATGGCGGACTTCACAGTCATTTATTTACCTTTTTGTTTATTCACCAAAAGTACTATAGAGTACGGCAGCCAAAGTACATCAGAGGAATACCGAAGTAAATGGAAGCCTGGAGAAGACCACTCTTTCACCCAAAGCGTGCCATAGATAAATGCACATAATGTAAATAGAATGGGCTTCGGCCCTCTTTATTTTTTTATTTTTAATGATTCACTTAGTTTTTCACCTACCCCCTCCACTCTCTTCAGCTATAAAATTCATGAAGGAACTCATTGTAAAGGTGGTTGATCGGATATCTGAGAATTGCAAGTTGTTTCTATTGAGACACAGTCTCTGTGTAAAGTTGTAAGATAAGCTGAGGAAAGTGTTTTCAGGCTGTATATCAAGTGGTAGTCAATGTTGTACATGACTGGTGTTGCTCTTTAACATGACAAGCACATTTCTTTGGATCATGATCTAAAGCTACGGTGATGTTTTCTGTCTCTGTGTTTTATTTCATTTCATTCCATTTCTTCTAGCACGCATTAGAAATTTGGCATAGGATTTACCCTTGTTAGGTACCCTATGTTGCTACTCTCCCTGCCTTTAATGTTTTTACTAAATGTGTTATCTGAGGACTGATTTCAGTTTATTTAACCAGTGTAGTGGTCTGATATATTTATAGCTGATGTATGAATGAATGAAATCTGTCTTTAGATGTTCTTGTTAGAATTTAATTGTATGAATTGGGAACACTGGGAGTTTAGAATCAAGTCTCTATCTCACTAGGATCCTTTTCAATTAATTTAATCTTTCTAAGATCCCTCAAGCTGGAGGCCGAAGCATTGAAAGTTCAAAGTCTCTCTTTGATCTCAGGTCTTTAACTTTGTGCTCTAAATATTTAATGTTCCTTGTCTAAAGAGTTAGCCTTTGGATTTTAGATCACAGGTGTCCAATGGCATGTCCTGTCCCTGGATTTGATTTTTGAAGGTCACCTTGGAGGTTTCCTTGATTTCACCTTCTCTCTTACCATTTCAAGCCACACAATCATCTTTAAGATCCAATGTTTTATATGACTATCCCAACTGAAAGCCTGCATATTGAACAGCAAGTAAACCCTTTCCTGACTCCATTTTCCCAATGGTCTTGAATGTTCCCTGAAATTATCCTTCCTTTGCCTAAAATCCTCCTTGCTCAACCTTGTCTCATTTGGAGCCCTTCTTTCTTGATTCCCAACAACCAAACCAAACCAATCAAAGAAAAAAACCTTTGCTCATATAGAGAGATCCCTCTCTGGACCTAGGAGGGCTAGATCCTGAGGTCTGAAAGTGGTTCTGATGTTTTCTCATCTTTTGGTCTTGCCAATCTGGCCAAAACATGGGAACACCAACATAATGGCGACTCCACTGGGGACATTGAGTGCATTTATCTTACATACTCTTAGGCACTCAAAAGACCCAAGCTCTCTGGTTAGATTGGCATTCAATTGTTGATGGTAGACAGCATCCTACTTCAAACATTCATATACATCCACCTGGCGACTCCACACTCCATAACTCTTAAAGACTCCGCTGGAGGAAGAACTTGAAATATGGCCAGGCCTCATAGAAGGGTAGAACACATGGGTTGGATTTGGTTTAAAGAATTCATTATTTGTGACTACCACTATGCTCTATCCCGCTTTAAGCCTGATCAAGTGAACAAATATGAAACCCACATTGGGTATGGGAAAGATCTCCGACCTCAGTTTTCAGACCATGAGCAGACCTATACTCCCGTGAAGAACCTGGTGGAACAAGAGGCTCATGTTGTATCTCCCACCCCTAAAGAAGCTTCAAGCAGCCATGAGCCCATTGTTACGCCACCTACACCTACAAAGGTCATAGAAAGATATAAGCCTCTAGTTTTACCTCTTATCTTCCAACCCCTTCCTACAGAACTTATAAACCAACTGCCTCTTTTTGATGGAGAAAGGAAAGGGGCCACTGCCGAGGAACATGTGCAAAACCTAGAAGATTTACTTGACTTGTATGAAATAGAGGAAGATGATGTGTGCATTAGAATTTTTGCCTTGTCATTACAAGGAAATGTTAAGATTTGGTTCAAAGGCCTTCCAACGGCAAGCATTTTCAGCTTTCATCAATTTTCTCAAGTTTTCCTTGATAAATGGGCAGCCCCAAAGAATGCTCTCCTCATCCTAGAAGAGTATCAAAATTTGAAAAGACAGCTAGGAGAGACAGTACATGAATTTTCAGCCAGGTTCAATAAGGTATATCATGCAATACCTTCCAGCATAAAACCACCCTTGGGATGGGCTCTACTGCACTATCCTAGTTCTTTTGACCCCGAGGTGGAATTCCATATAAGAGAAAGAGAACCTTCGAGCCTGGAGGAAATGCAGAATATAGCAATTATTGTCGAACACAACATAAATTTTAGGGAGGAAAGGTTAAAGGCTACAAAGAAAGACCGAGCAGAGAAAATAAGGCAGGTCTCTTTAGAAAGCAAGCTGGAAAGATTGATAGAGACCGCCAACACCTTGCTGAACACAGAAGAGGAAGAATATGAAGCTGAAACCAGAAAAGATGATTGGAAAAGACCTACACCTTGTCCTCAGGAAAAACAAATCATATCACTGCAAGACATAAGCAGCATGCCAAGCATGTATGATGAACAAGAGTTTGAATCAGAAAATGAACTTGCAAACTATTTTGAAGAAAGACTTGCTGAGAATCTTGAAGATTTGATGGGTGATAATGCTTATAATTTTTCTTTCTCTAACATTGATCTGTCTGATGATTATTTTTTCCAAAAGGAAACTGAGCTTGCGGGGCCATCATTAGTAGATTCATGGGAGGAAGATCACGACCATCAACTTTAAGAAAATGATGAGCCAATGCAGGCCATCTATGATACTGATGAAGAAAGCGTTGAAAGCATGATAGCAAATGAAGATTCATTGAATCTTCACTTTGTTATGTATCAGACCATCAGTAGTAACTTCAAAGAAGATGGAATCCAGCATCTCTTCAGCGCAGAGGACAAGGAAGAAAGACATGAAGAAAGTCTTGAGCAAGATGAATATCCGGAGCCTTCGCCTGAAAGGGTCATGGTAATCAAAGCAACCCCTGCTCAAGATTATGTTAATTTTTTCATAGAGTTTATTTCACTCCAACAGAACTGGCTAGGGTCAGAAGAGGACAGCCCTGCCATATGTGATGAGCCCTCCAGTTCAGGCTGTAGTGAAGATGAGGGAGGCCTTCTTTCCCATAGACATCTTTGTCTTGATCCAGTGGAAGAAGAGGTATTCCTGGTTGATGCCCATATGCCAAATACTCCCAACCAGGAAGAGGAGGAGTGTAATTACAAAGGCCTCTCTACAGATGCAGTGATTGAAGCTACCCGAGATACAAACAGCCTACAAGTCATGGAAGGCTTTAAAGAAAAAAGTATATACCATATTTTTGTTGATCCTGTGGCAGAATACATGGAGGCCCTGATTGGCTAAGCTCCTCAAGCATCAATCCTTTGCAAAATCCAGATACACCAGAACTGGTCACCACTGGTGGTGGCCTCAGTTTTGAAGAGCACCCTATGGTTGTCTCTGATGAGCAGTTAGTTCTTCTCCCCTTTTTTACTATTGCTTGATTGGCTGCATTGGCATTATTGTATCACCTAGAGCATCAGAGATTTCCAGTTAGAGTAGGGTAGGTAGTAAAAACTCAATAAAGCTCAGTCTATGAGCATTCAGTCAGTAGTTTTAAATTTCTACAAAGTTTCAATCCATGAGCAGTTTTTTCCTTATGCCATGGCCTACAGCAAGCCAGACAGTTTAATCCTGGCTTGACTATTTTTCGATTTCTGTCTTAGAATGTAGAGAAGAAATCTGTTAGACAGTTTAATCCTAGAAAATGTAGCTTAGGTAGAGAATTATGAGGCCAACAGTTTAATCTGGCCTCATGGAGCAATAAGGGTAGGAATAGAATAGGTTTATTTTCTTGTTTGTAAAAAAATAAAAATGATGTAAAGGGTCTGCTAGTTCAATGCACCCTAGAAGACAAAATGCTAGGATTGTAGGATGGGTAGGTAGATTGTTTGGGTAATGTTTTTGCTAATTGATGTCTTCACAATTGTGGCAGCTGAAAACCAAAGAAGAAACGTGGCTCAAGAAGTAGGCATCTGGCCTACACCAAAGATCATTTTCTGAATTCTTGACTCCTTCAAGAAGAAGCCATCCCCATGTGGAGCCACTGTTAGCCCCCCTATAAATTTTTGACAAGAAAACGGGGGGCTAGCTGTTTATGAGCCTTCAAGGAATGCATTTCCTCTTAAAACACATCATCCTTGAAGTCTCCTTGGGCCTTTGTCCTTTAATGAAATCCCCTTAAATCCTACACACACCCCTTGTTCGGTCTAATTCCCTTTTTTCCCCTACCGTTACGCTTTCCTAGTCCCAAAATGCATTAAAAAGGGGAAAAAACCCATTTTACACCTTAGGATAAGGCCTAGCCCCTTTCGGCCTAGCCCTGCAAACCACTTCCCCACGTAGACCCAAGCACTAAGACCAAGCACTGATCCTTAAAGCACTTATCACATCGGAGAATCGGAGCAAAACACGCATTTCCCTTGTAAAATTAAAACCTCCGATGCGATGGAGTATCCGTCGGCCAGCCCTTGAAATGATATATGTTGTTGATCTTGACAGATCCAATGGCCCACAACCTATTTTACCACGCCCCTAACACTCCTTTGTGAGCCCTCCGATGGCCCTCTCCACCGTCGATCCACTTCTAAATCCGACAGTCCATATTCATCCGCTCCGGTGGTCCCCGTGCCAAAACACTATGCAGAAACTGGCGGTATCTATCGCACCGCCTTTGGGAGGTGGGCGGGTATTTTTCATTTCGGAGCGATTCCACTCATCGCATGACATGTGGCTCCATGCACTATTCAAAAACCACCCCCCATCGCGCGTTAAAGTTCGGTGTTTGACCCGGCGCGATATGCACGTATGCTGTCCGATCTAGAGCGGCCCATCCAACGGTCATCGCACCATGGAGCTGCGTGGGAATTAGCCCAAGGAAAAGTACACCCCTGGCCCACCATCCATTGCCCTTCGACGCATTCTCAACTATCGATCTCCCCATGAGATCGAACGGTCCAGATTCAATGCATGCCCGCCATCAACTGCATATTCCGCCACATCACCATTCCACGTGTTTTCGTCACATGTCCATCCGTCCCTTTCATATTTTGTTCGAAGGTCAAAGTGTCAAGTCTTCGCATTTAAATCTTCTGCGTTCCGCCAACTTTCACCGTGACCATCTTCCACTGTGTGCTGCATTTCCACCCTGATCCTGCACTATTCTGCCATCTCACTGGTCTACACGGTCATTCTTATCGTCCCCGCTACATCCATCTTCCCCATGCATGGTTTTCTTAACACGTTTTTGTGTTTTGCAGGGTTACAGGTAGGGGGGAAACGACCATGATTCATAGGCACCATTACAGTGACACAGAGCTTAGTGAAAATAGGATCAGAGCCTGATACCACAGAGAAGAGCCTGAGAAGGTACTGGAGCATGATTTTCATTTAAAATACAGAGTTTAACTGTACAAAACCCTTCCAGCACCACCAAAGCTCGGTTTTTCACTGACAGAGACAGTTTGAAGTGGCAAAGAGTATCAGTACAGAGTTAGGGAGTTCTCATGCGCATCATTGAAAATATTAAGCCTTAATCCAATTATTCAAAGGCAAGGTACCAGAATCGAAGACCACGTGGATCGCTCAGAAGGTCCAATGCATAGAAACCATATTAGTGGGGTTTGGACATCAGCAGAACGTTCTTCCATAAAAGGACAAAGTGCCCATATTTTCTGCATGCTATTTCGTGTCCCTAAGGAAATTCAGCCCTGACAAAAATCCTAAGCCACCAAATCATTTGTTATGCAGTATGGTGGACTTCATAGGAATTTATTTACCTTTTTTTTTATTCACCAAAAGTACTACAGAGTATTGCGTCCAAAGTACATCAGAGGCATACCGGAGTAAATGGAATCTTGGAGAAGACCACTCTTTCACCCAAAGAGTGCCATAGATAAATGCACAGAATTTAAACAGAATGGGCTTCGGCCCTCTTTCTTTTCTGAGTTTTAATGCTTCATTTAGTTTTTCACCTACCCCCTCCGCTCTCCTCGGCTATAAAATTCATGAAGGAACTCATTGTAAAGGTGGTTGATTGGATATCTGAGAATTGCAAGTTGTTTCTGTTAAGACACAGTCTTTGTGTAAAGTTGTAAGATAGGCTGAGGAAAGTGTTTTCAGGCTATATATCAAGTGGTAGTCAATGTTTTACATGATTGGTGTTGCTCTTTAACATGACAAACACATTTCTTTGGATCCTGATCTAAAGCTGCGATGATGTTTTTTGTCTCTGTTTTTTATTTCATTTCATTCCATTTCTTCTGGCACACATCAGAAATTTGGCATAGGATTTACCCTTGTTAGGTACCCTATGTTGCTGCTCTCCCTACCTTTAATGTTTTCTAATAAATGTGTTATCTGAGGATTGATTTCAGTTTATTTAACCAATGTAGTGGTCTGATATATTGCTAGCTGATGTATGAATCAATGAAATCTGTCTTTAGATGTTCTTGTTAGGATTTAATTGTATGAATTGGGAACACTGGGAGTTTAGAACCGAGTCTTTATCTCACTAGGATCCTTTTCAATTAATTGAATCTTTATAAGTTCCCTCAAGCTGGAGGCCGAAGCATTGAAAGTTCAAAGTTTCTCTCTGATCTCAAGTCTTTAACTTTGTGCTCTAAATATTTAATGCTCCTTGTCTGAAGAGTTAGCCTTTGGATTTTAGATCACAGGTGTCCAATGGCATGTCCTGTCCCTCAATTTGATTTCTGAATGTCACCTCGGAGGTTTCCTTGCTTTCACCTTCTCTCTTACCATTTCAAGCCACACAATCATCTTTAAGATCCAATGTTTTAGATGACTAGCCCAACTGAAAGCCTGCATATTGAACATCAAGTAAACCCTTTCCTGACTCCATTCTCCCAATGGTCTTGAATTTTCCCTAAAATTATCCTTCCTTTGCCTAAAATCCTCCTTGCTCAGCCTTGTCTCATTTGGAGCCCTTCTTTCTTGATTCCCAACAACGAAACCAAACCACTCAAACAAACAAACCAAGCTTGATAACTAGCCTAATATTTTAACTTTGAGCTTCAAAGACAAAAACCTTTGCTCATATAGAGAGATCCCTCTCTGGACCAAGGAGGGCTAGATCCTGAGGTCTGAAAGTGGTTCTGATGTTATCTCATCTTTTGGTCTTGCCAATCTGGCCAAAACATGGGAACACCAACATGAAGTACAAGGGGTTTGTTTTTTTTTGGTTGGGATGGATATCATCAAAATAAAGGAAGTCTTTTGAGGGGTAAAGGTGTGAGTGAGTTGAAAGAATGGTTCAGCTGATAGGATAGGTAAGGGACAGTATCAATCCATTGGGCTATGTAGTCACAAAATAATTTAATTGCACAACAA
Organism: Pinus albicaulis; assembly: GCA_034641835.2. Taxonomy (NCBI): domain Eukaryota; kingdom Viridiplantae; phylum Streptophyta; class Pinopsida; order Pinales; family Pinaceae; genus Pinus; species Pinus albicaulis. Next base: position 1,022,479,297 of record CM076583.1, on the reverse strand, counting down.
GTTTTAAGAGTGGTCCATGGGGCAATTCATCTATATCAAAGGATCTCTTTAATTTTATTTGTGGTATGGAACATTAAGAAGTGTGGTGAAAGAAGAAAACATATAAGAAAACAAAGGGCAGCCTAAGATCAAGTAAGGACTTTGAACCTATCCTGCTTTCAGCATACTCTCAAAGGAAACATTTAAGATAAACATAAAAAGTAGCCTAAGATCAAGTAAGGACTTTTAACCTAGCCTTCTTTTAGCATACTCTTAAGGGAAACATTTAAGATAAACATAAAAAGTAGCCTAAGATAAAGTAAGGACTTTTAACCTAGCCTGCTTTTGGCATACTCTTAAGGGATCTTTTCAAAGCAACTGTTGGAGATAAACTAGAGGACAAGGCTAACCATAAACTTCTCTAGTTCAATTTTACTTAGCATACTTTTCAAGAAATTTCAAAGACAATATCTCAAGATGTACTCAGGAAACGTGGGCTCACCAACACTTCATTGGTTATACTCTATTGAATTATCCTCAAAACAAAATTAGAAGAAAACATAAAGATAAAGCTTATTAGCGAGATTTAGGGTACTTTGCAGTAAATCCTAATCTATATTTGATGTTCTTTATCAGAGAAAGTGGAAAATATGGAAAACATGGGAAAAACAACAATTACAGTAAGAAAAACATCACCATTGACATAGACCGGGATCCCATAAATCAACTTGTATATTTGATGTTCAAACTAGTTACAATCTTCAAGTCCAGTAGGTCTTTACAGCTTCAAATTTCTCTTCTCAGCCTATCTTTCTTCAATCACTAATAGAACTTCAGCAGTTTCAGCAACTATTTACATTCAAGAAGTATTCAACCAACAACAATACTAGGCTCCTCATATGATATATATAGGTAAATTGAGGAGGTGGAGTGAAAGGAAGGTCTAACTATTCAATTAATAGAGAGTAAATGCTTCTCGAACTTTGGGAGGCCTAATGGAGAAGATATCTAATGTCTTAACTCTGTTAATTGATTTTTACATTAATTTTCATCTACTTCAGTCACTTTTGTTGACTTTTGAGGCTTTTGGTAGGCTGGAAATTACTTTCTGAACTGTCTTTGGAAATATCTCTGACTGTGCATTCAATTTGTATTCTTTTGAGGAAAATAAACTGGCAGGTGGCATTTCTAAGGATTAATTGCCTCACTGATGTGGCATTTGGAGGCTTTCCTTACTGATATGTCTGTCTTTGATACTTTAAACACTGATTGGCCTTTTATTATGCTTTAATGCTTCCTTCAATCATCTTTATTCTTCAAACTGTATCTTTAACCTTTAGTCTTTTATCTTCTGTCTCCACTGTTCTTTTGTACAGGTGGCTTCCATGCACTGGAGGGCTTCAATACATGATCAGTGTTCATGAGGCACTGATAAAACCTTGGAAATCGAACACTAGTTCCTCTTTCTGCGTGATTTTTCCCTAAGGATCGTCATCCTGGGATTTTCCACTATATCTTTGGCTGTGGGACGACCTGCATAATTTTCCACCATTAAACCTGCAACAAACATCAAATTATTAATAAATCATGCATTTTTTGGATTCAACTGCTTCAGAGGGCTTGGAAGAGGGCGAAAGGGGATTCCATGGTCGAAACCATAAGAAACAGGGTTCAAATCTGCTTGTGACGCGAAAATATGGATAGGCGGTTTTGCAGAATATCGAAGGTTTTTTTTGCGTAGAGATTAGGCAGTGAGTGGTAATGAGCAAGGGGAACGCGATACAAGTTAATGGCTAACAAGTGGCTCCTAAAAACCACCAATTTCGCACTCGAGATGAATGTTCAGGGGGTTTGGTGAAATGGAGTGCGAAAAGGATTTGGGGTCGTTAGATTTTCGGGCCAAGGATCTACGGTTGAGGATGAGCGCAAGGGGAGATAAGATGGGGGGAGGAAATATATGGTGGGGTCAGGGTGACGTGGGGTAATGTTCCACATAGCAGGGAGGCTTGAGGTTGGGTAAAACAATGTGCGTCGTTGAATTATAGCGATAAAGGGTTAAAATCAAGGTAGGGGCGATTATATAAAGGGAAAAAGGTGGAAGTGGGAGGGAGCAATGATCGCCGTTGGATCAATTGCAATAAACAGTGGAGATTGGAAGAAACACAATGAAAAAATCCCCAGCGCAGTCGGGTGGGACCAGTGGGATTATAAAGGAAATTGAGCGATGGCCGTTGGATCTGGATTAGATCGACGGTGGAGATCAAGTGCGGGGGGACGGAAGGTACGGCGAGATATCTTCGGCGGGGTGCCCCCGTAGTGAATGAAGAAATATTGGCCATCGGATTGGGGAAAAAATCAACGGTGGAGACGGACTACGGGGGGACTTGGGAGTATGGGCCAGTTTGTTCGAATGCCCCCGCAGTGAACCTGAGCCGTTGATATGGGAGGAATGGATGGTCCAGATTAAATTGTCGGGATCGAAGATTAAAAATGGTGGAAGAGGGGTCAGGGGGATGGTGAAAATGTGATGAAGCGGGGGCCATTAATCTAAAACAGGATCAATAATTAGGATTGGGTGATGAAGGAGAATGAAAAGGGCAAATATGAAATGCAGGAGTAATGTGGGCCGTCGGATCAGGGAGATGGACAATCAGGATTAACTTCGGAAGATTGGCGATCGGCGGAGAAGAGGGTCCGGGAAGGAGGTTTTTGGAACCGCGATGTGTCGATGCAATGGAGGGGAGTGCAGACTGTTGGATCGAGATCTATATCAATGGTCGGGATCTTATCAGCGAGGGATTTCATCGGAGGGGGAGATCATCGGCAGGGAATTGCGATGCACCGATAGTCGTTGGATCTTGTGGAATGGACGGCTGCGATCTCATTGGAAGATCAGCCATCGGCGGAGTAAAGGGTCTGGGGATGAAGAATTTGGAATCACTGAAGTGCGATGGCGATGGGGGCTTAAGACCTTTAGCCGATGGTCTCGGGCCTCAGTCTTATGGTGAAAAAGGGGCTAGGGGCTTAAGCAAAAAGCACTTAAGGCCTCATATTAAAAATGAAGGTTTTGGACTAAAAATGAAGGTTTTTTGAAGGATCTTAAGGATTTTGATAAAGGGAAAAAGGGGTTTTAAACCAGAGTAAAGGGATTTTATTAGGTTCGAAGGGGATTTTGAGGGAAAATAAAGGGTAAAATGAGGAAAATGGGGGGTTTTTGCAGAAGGATTTATGAAGGTGAAAATATGGGGAAGTGGCCTAAAAACAATCTCTTTTATAACAGCAGTGATACTTTTAAGGTTTTTGAAGTGAAAATATCAGTGTAATGGATCTTTTGGACAAGGGACAGTAAGGCTTCAAGAACTCACAGATTTTGCATGAAATTTGTTTCTTGAAGACTAAAGACCTGTTTTAGCCATCATCAGTTATGAAATTTTTTTCTTGATGGCTAAAAGTGGCTCCACTTGGGGATGGCAGCTCCTTGGAGGTGTCAAGAACCTCAGAGATAATCTCTGGAAAGTAGACTAGTGCTTTTGTATTTTGACAACCTTTTCTTCTTTGATCATGCTGCTTTACAAAGATAATCAGTATTACATCAAACAGAATAATTCATTCCCCAAAAAAATACCTACACAACCTACTTTCCTAACATTTTTTCTCCATAAGGTGCACTTGGACTTGCAAACCTTTAACATCAACATTTTATTCTTCTATTGAAAGCAGAAAAATAATCTAAATCTACCCTTATAACTTCCATGAGTTCAGATTAAATAGTTGAACTCAAAAATTCTCTACCTAAGCTACTATCTGTCAGGATTAAAATGTCTGACAGATCTTATTCTCTATATTCTAAAATAGAAATTTAAACATAAACAAACCAGGATTAAGTTTTCTGATTTTTTGTAAGACTATGGCATAATAACAAGCTGCACATAGACTGAAACTTATAGAAATTTAAAACAAAATTGTGAAAGCTTAAGATCTGAAAATTAAGAACATCCATCTTTCTTTCTTTCAGCTCTGGTTTTGATCTTTTTAGAGTTTTTCTTCTTCTTTACGTGGTTCAAGTTTTCAGCATGTTAGAACCAGTTCTTTTTCTTCTCTTTAGCTCAAGTTTTGGTCTGATTAGAGCCATTTCTTTCTATCCTAATCTATTCTACTGATAAGCCAAGATTTCATTGTTTGGAAAATCTTCTTCACTAATCCTATCAGCAGTAAATTGAAATCTATCTAGTCATGATTAGACTGTATGACTAAATAGCAGTGCTCTTTCAAGTAGTGGCATTTAGGCTTGCACACTTTCAGAGTTTTCTTTTCTTTTTTGTTATGGGGTTGTAACTTTCTTCTTTTATTTCTACCCTCTTTTTCTCCTTTTCTATTTTTTTTTACTTTTTCTTTAAAAGCAAAAAAATAACTAAATGCTCACAGGCTATGCTTTATTGACATTCCTACCTTCCCTAATCTAACTCTGAAATATTTACATGTTTAGCTGACAAACTCTCTTTTCCAATACATCTAGTCAATCAGATGGTTCCATGACTGGTCTTTGCTCATCTCTTTAATCATGCTAGACAGACATGGCCACTCCCATCTCACTTGTTCTTTAGCAGCAGTGCTAAAATTTTTTGTTGAATTTGGTGATATACTGCTCCAAACAATCTTTGTCCCTTCTTCAAATGTCTTCCAAAATTGAGCAAAGGGGTCTTGAAATAATACTTGGTTGGGAGTTGTTGACAGGTAAGTTTCCACCAGGATTATTTTTTCTTCCACTGGATTAAGAAAAAGAGGCTTTTGAGAAAGAACATCTTCCTCATCTTCATTGTGATCTGAACTGGAGGAATCATCATATTTGGCAATGTTGTCCTCTTGTAGTCCTGGGGTATTTTGATTCAGTGGACTGAACTCTGTGAAGAGGTCATTATATTCTTGAGCAGGGGTCTCTTTGATTACCTCAACCCTTTCAGGAGAAGGTTCTTTAATTTCAACCGGCTCAAGAAGTTCTTCATTGTTTTCCTCCTCAACCTTTGAGCTGAAAGACTGCTGATTCCCAATCATGTGAAAACTATTTCTGATGGGCTGTAATGAAGTAGAGAAAATATTCAGAGATTCTTTGCCCTCTTCTGTATTTTTCAAGCTTTCTTCATCAGTATCGTAAATAGCTTGCTTTGGCTCATTACTTTCTCGGAGTTGGTGGAACTGATCTTCCTCCCACAAATCTACTAATGATGGTCCTGCAAGATCAACTTCTATTTGGATAACATCATCATCAACCAGATCAAAATTAGGAAAATAATTAATGTAAGTAATGTCACCAATCAAACATACTAGATTGTCAGCAGGTCTTTCTTTATTCTGATATACAAGGGAACTTTTCTAAATTTTTACAACAAAGTTCATCAGGTGAATGGGCAAGATTTTTTATTTTGTAAAAAAATTCAAAGGCTGGCTGTTTATTGATAATCTGATTGATTTCTTCTTCTGTCAAAGGAGAAGATGCTTCTGTGTTTCTTTGAACAGAAGTACAACAATTCTTTATCTCTTGTGAAAACTGAATTTGAGGCTAGATGTCTTCTTGAGCCTCAGCTAATCATTAGTTATGTTTTCAGTTGGATCTTGAGGATTTTCTTCTGTTTCTTGATTAATTTCTTCCTCAACTAATTCATCTAGGTTTTTATGATAGTTGTCTTGGGTATGAAATTTATGGATGGCTGCTATGAGATCTTCAAGCTGCCAATTTCCCAAATCTTCATAAATGCCTGCAAGGTATTCTATGATGCCCTCAGATTAATTACAAAAATTTCCATCCAATGATAGATACGGGGATTTTTCCTTATAATGATCATAAAATATCATGCGGAGGTCTCTTAGAGAAAACAAACTACCAGTCCTCAACCATTCATACCATTCCCTTGCTTTTCCTTCTAATGTCAACATGAACATTTTCATAAGGCAGTCTTCATGCCATTCCACCTTTAACCTCCATACATGTATATGAAATTTGATGAGATGTAACAAAGGGTCATCAAACTCTTGACCTTGAAAAACAGGCAGGTTTTCACCCGAATTCACCTGGGGAATCTTATGTGGGAACCCAGGGATATGATCTCTACTCATTGGGGCATATCTTCGTTGTATCCTTGGAATCATGTTTGTAAATCAGAAAAGAGGTCACTGTGTCTATTCAACCAGTTCAGAGTCTTATACCAGTGGATTCATTAGGTCTTTTAGGAGTTGTGGAGTCGCCAGGTGGAGGATTTAAAATGTTTTAAGATGATTTGTTGTCCACCATCAGCAATTGAATACCAATCTAAGGATGTTTGTGGGTCTTCTGGGGTCTTAAGGATGTTTAAGATGTAATTCACTCAGAATTCCCCAGTGGAGTCGCCACTATGTTGGAGTCCCCGTAGTTTATAAGATTGGCAAGAAAAAATGTTGCAGGGCCTACATCAGAACCACTTTGGAATCCTAGGATCTAGCCCTCCTGGATTCAGAGAGGGATCTCTCTATATGTGTTTATAATGGTATGCTTTTAAATCTCATGATACGATATTAGGCTAGTTATGAAGTACAAGGGGTTTGTTTGTTTTTGGTTGGGATGGATATCATCAAAATAAAGGAAGTATTTTGAAGGGTAAAGGTGTGAGTGAGTTCAAAGAATGGTTCAGCTGATAGTATAGGTAATGGATGGTATCAATCCATTGGGCTATGGAGTCACAAAAGGATTTAATTGCACAACAAGTTTTAAGAGTGGTCCATGGGGCAAGTCATCTATATCAAAGGATCTCTTTAAGTTGATTTGTGGTATGGAACATTAAGAAGTGTGGTGAAAGAAGAAAACATATAAGAAAACAAAGGGAAGCCTAAGATCAGGTAAGGACTTTGAACCTATCCTGCTTTCAACATACTCTCAATGGAAACATTTAAGATAAACATATAAAGTAGCCTAAGATCAAGTAAGGACTTTTAACCTAGCCTTATTTTGGCATACTCTTAAGGGAAACATTTAAGATAAACATAAAAAGTAGCCTAAGATCAAGTAAGGACTTTTAACCTAGCCTGCTTTTGGCATACTCTTAAGGGATCTTTTCAAAGCAACTGTTGGAGATAAACTAGAGGACAGGGCTAACCATAAACTTCTCTAGTTCAAATTTACTTAGCAGACTTTTCAAGAACTTTCAAAGACAATATCTCAAGTTGTACTCAAGAAACGTGGGCTCACCAACACTTCACTGGTTATACTCTATTGAATTATCCTCAAAACACAATTAGAAGAAAACATAAAGATAAATCTTATCAGTGAGATTTAGGGTACTTTGCAGTAAATCCTAATATATATTTTATGTTCTTTATCAGAGAAAGTGGAAAATATGGAAAACATGGGAAAAAAAAACAATTACAGTAAGAATAACATCACCTTGACTTAGACCAGGATCCCATAAATCAGCTTGTATATTTGATGTTCAAGCCAGTTACAATCTTCAAGTCCAGTAGGTCTTTATAGCTTCAAACTTCTCTTCTCAGCCTATATTTCTTCAATCACTAGCAGAGCTTCAACATTTTCAGCAACTATTTACATTCAACAAGTATTCAACCAACAACAATACTAGGCTCCTCATATGATATATATAGGTAAATTGAGGAGGTGGAGTGAAAGGAAAGTCTAACTATTCAATTAATACAGAGTAAATGCTTCTCGACCTTTGGGAGGCCTAATGGAGAAGATATCTAATATCTTAACTCTGTTAATTGATTTTACATTAATTTTCATCTACTTCAGTCACTTTTGTTGAATTTTGAGGCTTTTGGTAGGCTGGAAATTACTTTATGAGCTTTCTTTGTAAATATCTCTGACTGTGCATTCAATTTGTATTCTTTTGAGGAAAATAAACTGGCAGGTGGCATTTCTGAGGATTAATTTCCTCACTGATGTGGCATTTGGATGCTTTCCTTACTGATCTGTCTGTCTTTGATACTTTAAACATTGATTTGCCTTTGATTATGCTTTAAGGCTTCCTTCAATTATCTTTATTCTTCAAATTTTTCTTCAAACTGTGTCTTTAACCTTTAGTATTTTATCTTCTGTCTCCACTGTTCATTTGTACAGGTGGCTTCCATGCACTAGAGGGCTTCAATACACAATCAATGTTCATGAGGCACTGATCAAACCTTGGAAATTGAACCCTGGGTCCTTTTTCTACATGATTTTTCCCTGAGGATCGTCATCCTGGGCTTTTCCACTATATCTTTGGCTATGGGATGGCTTGCATAATTTTCTGCCATTAAACCTGCAAAAAAAATCAAATTATTAATAAATCATGTGCTTTGTGGATTCAACTACTTCAGAGGGCTCGGCAGAGGGCGAAAGGGAAGTGCAAAGGCAAGGGAGCATGCAGAAGGGGATTCCATGGTCGAAACCATAAGAAATAGGGTTCAAATATGCTTGTGGCATGAAAATATGGATAGGTAGTTTTGCAGAAAACCGGAGGTGGTTTTCGTGCAGAGATTAGGTGGTAAGTGGTAATGAGCGGGGGGAACGCGATACACGTCAATGGCTGACACGTGAATCCTGAAAACCACCCATTTTTCACTCGAGATGCACATTCGAGAGGTTTGGTGAAATGGAGCACGAAAAGGATTTGGGGCCGTTATATTTTCGGGCCGAAGATCTACGGTTGAGGATGAGCGCGAGGGGAGATAAGATGGGGGGAGGAAATATATGGTGGGGCTGGGGTGACATGGGGTAATTTTTCGCGTAGCAGGGAGGCTTGAGGTTAGGTAAATCAATGTGCATTGTTGAATTATAGTGATAAAGGGTTAAAATCAAGGTAGGGGTGATTATATAAAGGGAAAAAGGTGGAAGTGGGAGGGAGCAATGATCACCGTTGGTTCATTTGTAATCAACAGTGGAGTTTGGAAGAAACACGATGAAAAAATCCCCAATGCGGTCAGGTGGGACCGGTGAGACTATAAAGGAAATTGAGCGATGGTCGTTGGCTCTGGATTAGATCGACGGTGGAGATCAAGTGCGGGGGGACGGAAGGTACAACAGGATCTTGTCGGCGAGGTGCCCTCGTAGTGAATGAGGAAATAATGGCCATTGGATTGCGGAAAAAATCAACAGTGGAGATGGACTGCGGGGGGACTGGGGAGTACAGGCCAGTTTGGTCGGATGCCCCCACAGTAAACCTGAGCTGTTGATATGGAAGGAATGGATGGTCCAGATTAAATCACGAGGATCAGAGATTAAAAATGGTGGAAGAGGGGTCAGGGGGATGGTGAAAATGAGATGAAGCGAGGGTCGTTGATCTAAAACAGGATCAATAGTTAGGATTGGGCGATGAAGGAGAATGAAAAAGGTGGAGATGAAATGCAAGAGTAATGTGGGCCATCGGATTAGGGAGATGTACGGTCAGGATTAACTTCAGTGGATCGATGATCGGCAGAGAAGAGGGTCTGGGAAGGAGGTTTTTGGAACCGCTATATGTCGATGCGATGGAGGGGAGCGCAGATTGTTGGATCGAGATTGAGATCAACGGTCGGGATCTTATCGGTGAGGGATTTCATCGGAGGGGGAGATCATCAGCAGGGAATTGCGATGCTCCAATAGCCGTTGGATCTTGTGGAATGGATGGATGCGATCTCATCGGAAGATCAACCATTGGCGGAGAAAAGGGTCTAGGGATGAATAATTCGAAATTTCCGAAGTGCGATGGTGATGGGGGCTTAAGACCTTTATCCGACGGTCTCGGGCCTCGGTCTTATGGTGAAAAAGGGGCTAGGGACTTAATAAAAAAGCGCTTAAGGCCTCATATTAAAAATGAAGGTTTTGGACTAAAAATGAAGGTTTTTTGAAGGATCTTGAGGATTTTGATAAAGGGAAAAAAGGGTTTTAAACTAGAATAAAGGGATTTTATCATGTTCGAAGGGGATTTTGAGGGGAAATAAAGGGTAAAATGAGGAAAATGGGGGTTTTTTGCAAAAGGATTTATGAAGGTGAAAAGATAGGGAAGTGGCCTAAAAACAATGTCTTTTATAACAGCAGGGCTACTTTGAAGGTTTTTGAAGTGAAAATATCAGTGTAATGGATCTTTTGGACAAGGGATAGCAAGGCTTCAAGAACTCACAGATTTTGCATGAAATTTTTTTCTTGAAGACTAAAGACCTATTTTAGCCATCATCAGTTATGAAAATTTTTTATTGATGGCTAACAGATTCAATTGCTTCAAATACTCTACCCAGTTTTTAAGATTTTCCCCAAATTATCATTCATGGAAGTTGATATGAAATTATGTTATTTGTTTTTCACGAATGTATTTTCAATTGCAACATTTTTTTTCCAGTGTTTCAAATGAATATAAACCAGTGTTTTTTCTAAAATTGACACAGGTACCATTTCTTTCCTTTAATTCCTTCCTTGAATTCAATTGCTTCAAATACTCTACCCAATTTTTAATATTTTTCCCAAAATTATTATTCATCGAAGTTGATATAAAATTATGTTATTGAATGCTTTCTTTTTTGTATGAAGCCCGTACATAGATCACACCGAAAGGCCATGCCCATTAATATAGTCTGTCTGTGATGTGAATTTCGAAAAATTACCGAAATGTGATTCTCTTTATATTAACCCCAATCGTCATATTTTTTTATTCTATTGCACCTGATATTAAATCCACCGTCACCCTGTAGTTTCTACACTTGATGTTGCTACTCATTTTATACTCAACGGCTAGTAGGAGCCAAGATGATACACGTCCCACTTTATATAACTGACGCAATGGTACCCGACCATTTGATCCACATACACCACTTTCAGTGACAATTCATATTTACCTATATTCCTTATTATAGCTACAACATGTAAGGAAAGGGACAACCTAGTAATTGTGTGAAAGGCCCGCTTACACATCGCAACACCTTTTTCCCCTCATCATAGAGGCCTGGGAGAGGGTCAGAATATATGTAAGTGATCTGACAGAGAGATGTATGGGAATAGGAAAGGTTGGAAAAGAGAAATACCTATAGAGTAACACATAATGGGTGGTGGGAAATGGTAATTTTGTTTGTTTTCACTCGTCCGTGGTTTTAGACTGAAACAAAACACTTTAATGATGTATATTTCACCCGTTTTTGTTCGTCCAAAGACCATGATCTGGCTCTAGAATGGCTGGTCCACTCATTTCCGATATTCATCCAATATAGTCCGGGAATGAAAGGGACTTATTCGAGTGAATACGAGATGTATCAATAGATGGAAAAATAAATAAATATATATGTCTAGGCTATGTGCACGAGCAGAGAATCACACCTAAAGCAAAGGTTAATGCTTCCTTAGGAAAGAGCATCTAGTTCCATCCCGATTGAGTTAGTTGATTCACATCCAACTCCACCTTTTTTATTGTCAAACCCTTATACAACCACAAATGGAAAGAAACAGACAGTCAATCTATTAATTACTGTATAATTTTATCTGTGTTATAGATCAATTTTCCAACCTATCATAATAAACTCATTCTCTAATTACTTATATGTAACTCAAGGCTACTGGACATTGAACCATGTCAAGTTGTTGCACAATCCGCCCACCCTTATGACCTAAATAAATAGATTTTATCTACTGCATATAATAGTGGCGAAGTGAAGTGCACCTCAGGTTGTGTATATTAATAAGCAATTCCAATTCCAGTTTAAGTTTAAGCACAACATCCAGTAAACACAAAGGCTAAGGCAGTAGTATATATTGAATTGAAAGAACCAGCAGCTAAGAAATATGACAAGGCCGACAATGCTACAATATTTAGAGAAAAGTAGAGGGAACATAATCTATTTTTCATGAGGGACGAGATTCTATGGTGTCATGCAAGAATTGCTTCTGTCACACTGCATCAAACTGGGGGGGGTGGATTATTCTTCATCCCTATATCCGAGCGAGTGAGATTGGGTTAACTTAGAATATCATGTTTGTACACCCTTGTTGGTGAGGTGAGTCTGTGCTTTCTATTCGGTTGGGTCTCAAAGGTACGATAGGGAGGTCAAACCGAAAGGGATAAAGAGACGACATGTGATAGTATTATAGGCAATTAGTATCCATTTCCCCTTTATAAATTCTCTAGAAATAGACTAGCCACATAACATCACTCAGGGCAGGTTCTTTCTTTTGGATCTGGGAGGGAAATAGGAAATGGAATCAAAACACATATAAATGTTGTGTCTAGATCTATCTATTTTCATTTGGAAAAAGGATAAGATGAAGCATTAAATAGAGCTTATATTAAATGAAATACAATACCAAGATTCAAGTTCATTGGTCTAGAGAAACAATTTTGTATACTTTTTAGTTAGATTTCTCTGTCGCAAAAGACAAAAAAATTTATAATAAAATGAAATCTACGTTTATGTTTTACAGGTATGAAGCTGATATGAGATGCCTCTTCTTTTTAAATCCATTATCAGAAGGATCATCTCAGGCCTTGTTGAGGCCTCGGAATTCCATAGCCACAACATGGGGGAAAACCACCCGATCCAGACCTTAAAGAAACTCCTTTTCCGTTTGGTGTGGTGGATCCAATTAGGGATAGTGGAACCAATTTCCCAATAAGGATGATTTTGGGGTGTGTTTTGGTTATATAACATGCAATGGAAAATGATTCTAATCTATCACCTGCATCTATCTAACACTATCTATTCTAGTATATACCCGAGGTGTTTCTTCCTTTATGTGATCTAAAGAGATTTCCTTCAACTATTAGTAATGAAGATTATTTAACAGTTGAAAGAGATGAAAATTATGTAAAGATCATTCTTTTAAAAAAATAGTTTTATTAGAATAATTGTGAAAAGTATATCGCATTCATATGTGTGATTATATATCCAATAAGAAATCACAGACAAATATTATTACAGAAGTCCATTTAAAATTCATCTATAATTACGTTTCAAATATATAATGTAATAAAAAGATGGTTGTCAATCTATAAAGCAAACCTTAATACAAGTGAATAGAAGTACCATATGTACAAAGTTCTACTCATTTAAAATGACAGTATATTATCTGCTCCTCTTCACTTTAAAGCAATTTAAAGAGTACAATAGTGCAACATCAGTTAAACAACTTCAAATGTCAAAATATAACAGACTATGTTCCATTAATTCATGAAAGCATTCACAAACTTAAAAAAGTGAACTCTTTGCAAATGTTTTTGACAAATTTCTGGACCCTTCTCTAAATGCATGAGACAGGTTTAAATACTAAACTAAATATGTTTAAAAATAGATTATTACATAAAAATAGAGGAGGTTTCAAACAACCATCATCGTAAGACAAACTTTAACTACAATCTAGGAAAATAAAGTAACGATATAATTATGAATTCTGATCTTTCATTTGGATTCGATCCCAAAGTTGACAAATATCTAACATAGGTTTGAGCTAAGCTGGCTACGAAATCCTCGATCTGACCTGTCCCTTGAATACTGCATTTGAGAGTGCTGGCTGCGATATTTTTGTTGAATCCGTTAAAGATTGCAGGGTCTGGTACTGATGATAAGGTTTGATCAGAAAAGTCCAATAATTTTCTTGATCAAAATTATCCACCTTTTTAATCATTTCTTCCTTCATTTCCACCTTTTGTTTCCATTGTGTTTCTAGCTACTTAACTTCTGAGAGAATTTCATACATTTGTTCTTTGATAAGTAATGATTTCAAAATTTGTTCACATATAGATTTAGTAATTTCCTTCACTAACCTTGATACTTTCGTTGTTGCTTTCTCTGCCTTATTTATTTGTTCTTCCCAGTCGTTAAATAAGACCTCCTTGCGAAATTTATCTACCTGGGGTAGATCAACTTATTTGCCTGAGTTTGATGTTTTCCATTGAATGTCTTCATTGATTTTCTTTTCAATCTTCTCACACTCAAGTTTCTGGATAGCCCCTTGTTGGATCGGTATTTCACTTGAGTCACAATAAGAGCTAGTGATAGAAGCTTGTTGGCAAAATAATTCTTGTTGTTGCTTTAGCTTAGCATTCACATCCAATGCTTCCTTTATGAATTTCTATAGCAGGGTTTGGCTTTAGAATATGTTTATTGCTGCTTCTAGTTGTGTTTGCTTCTCAGTGAATTGTACTTGATGCTGCAATTTTCAACTTTCAAAATAATTTTGAAATTGGGACATCTTCAATTCAATTTGCTCACTAGATTTATACTTTTCTTTCTCCAATAGTCTCTCTAAATCTTGTATTTTATCTTCTTTTTGCTTCAATAATACTTGAAATTCTATGGCCTTATCAATAGTGGCAGTAGCATATGCCCCTGCAAACTGTGATACCTTGGTTAAGTATTCAGTAGGATCAACTAGGGGATCCTTCCATAAAACTTCAAAATATTCATCTGAAACACTTGAGACAATATCATTAATTCTTCTCCTTTTTCTCCTCTTAACTACAGCCTTATGACTAGGACTATAGAAGACATCCAATGAAGGGATTTCCTCAAATTGTAACACTATATGCTCTATAGGATAAGCGAGAACAATCTCTCGATCATGAGTTTCAGGAACTGTTGTAGTGGAGTAACAATTTCCACTAATTTCTGAGAATTTTCTAGCGTCTGAAAATTGGTAGATTGATTAGTATTAGGATTTGTTTGAGGCGTTTTTATTGCCTTAGAAAACGTATCCCATTCACTCTTCAAATCCTTTGGCTGAGATTTTTCTTATTGATCAAGTGTACCTTGATTGTGCTAAACTTCTTGGGAAGATAATTCTGTTCCATTGATTCTTCATTTCTCTTGCATCTCAATCTCTTTGATTACTTGATTGACTACATTTTCTGGGTTCTCATTTGTGTTTTCGGATTCATTTTCATAATGATCCGAATTCTGAGATTGATGTTATGATTATCCTGAATCATATTCAGACATGTCTTTAGCTTCATTACCCAGGATAATACGTGGATTTAGTCTGTTCACATATTCAATAGTTAATAAATCCAGAGGAATCCTTTCCAGTCTATTGCTTCTGTATGCATGGAAGGCTTCCAAGTCATCTTGATTGAGTTAACTGGATGCAAACTTATGTACATCTGAAAAATTTTCAATACCTTGAAAGAAATCATCAAATATATCTATCTCTTTCACAAAAGGCTTAATTTTAAGCTCTGTGATGAAATTCTTAATCACAACATTGGGATCATATGGTTGCTTTGGCATTACAGCCAAATTCAACAAATTAACATTTGAAACTTCCTTGTAGGAATGACCAATATCAAAAAGTGCAAAAGTACCGCACTGTAAAGGAAAGTTAGGCCAAATAGCCTTCTTAGCATCTTTAAGCTATTTTGAAATACCATTTACAACAAGCTGGTAGGCAATCTCTCTAGCAAGTAACTTGTCAGGAACATAATATGGCAAGACGTGAAGCGAATCATAACTCCCAAAAACTCCGATATAAGTGAAAATTTCCTTTGCAAACCATCTAGCAACAGGAAAAATGTCTGTACTAGCCTCTTTGGAAACCCTAGGGGCTTTCTCATTGAATATAATATGGTGCATAGGCAACATGACTCTATGGAAAATTTTATAAAAATGAAGATGAAATTCTGATTCCCAAAGGGCTATGTGGTAAATGTGGATTGGAGTAGGGTCTTGGGTCGTCCATTTCCATCCCATCGTAGGGAAACTAGAAGAAAAGAAAATTGCATCCATGAAACAGTCACTGATGTAAAAGAGGGGTATTTCTCTAGATGAAACACTTCTTTTACTCTTATATTCCATGATATTTCTGGCTAAATTATCAGATAGGATATTTTCCCAATTAAAAATTAAGGAATTGACGATTGCATCAATTAATGGGACCCAGTCTACAGAAAACCTAGTTGTATTAGGTTGTGAAAATAATCTACATAACATACCGAAAGCATAAAAGTAAGGGGAAGGAATTTGTGCTATTGGGTACGTACCGAGTTTATCTCGTTTAAGATTTCCTTGTTCATCCTTCCATTCCTTTATGCCTTTCATCAGGTCTGGCTTTTTTTCTCTGAAGCTTTGAAGAAAATATTTGTCATAGTTTTGTTATGGGATGGGTAAGTGGTATATTGTCCTCAAATCTTCTACCCTGAATGAACCGATATTCTCACCCTTTGAATCCTTGAATTTTCTATCTTCTATGTTCAAGTAGTCAATTACCCACTTAACCATATCTTTATATCGGAGAATATTTGGCCTTGATGCTACCTTATGGATGAATGAGCATGCAACGTAAAAATAGGTTGGGTCTGAAGGAATTGATGTGTCTATTGTAGCAACTCTAATTATTACCCTTGGCTTTTCATCCTCAAAGAAATGATACATTACCTCCCATGAAGAGCTTCCGCAATCCTTGTTGCAGGTGGTATCTGAGAATAGGGGAGACATATCTGAGCCTTCGGTAGGTGATGCTTGGGTAATCTATTTGCCTTTCTTTCTCATCTCTATTTTCCTTACTCCGTTAAGTGGTTTCTTGATTTCAAGAAAACAGAGAAAACATTAAAAATATAGATAATATAGAGGCAGATAGAATTAAAACAAATCCAACGTTCAATCATTTTGATCACGCTCGAAGTAGATATGAATATATCAAAATTTACACCTATTAAATGTTGTTAATTACCGATAATATTTTAATCAAATCTCTTACACACCTTCATGTGAAATTTCTATCAATGAATTTAAGACGTTATATTTTATATTCAGTTTGATTTGACATGAATCATTTAGCATGCTTGAGCAATTAATTACCATTCATCGCATATCGCAACTTATAACTATTTCCACCTGTTATGTTACCAATAAATCTCACAAAATGTGATCTACGCAGATCGCACTTCACCATTTCTATGCGGTAATAAACTTGCTTTTAGTTATGTCCTGCGAAATGTGAAATGCACTTTTAGAAATCATTCCGCTGTGCTTTATGTAATATCCCAAAATCGGGAAAATCTACAACAATAAGAACACCTTAAGATGTTCCAAAGTTGGAGATCCAGCAAGCAATCAACTCATAAGAGTGTATGGAACACATATCCATCATATTACAACCACAACAGCAACTATGCCTTCATACAATGTCTCCAAGTGAGGAAAAGCAGCAATATTGGCCCCAAAAACGTTATTTCCTGAAGATTAAGTTATAACAATGGAAAATAATGGTTGTGTCCTTAGAATATGTAATAAGGGCCTTACATGCAAAATATTTAAAAAAAAAAAATGTCCTTTGCCTAGTTAAAGAGGCCTCCCATGCTCAAACAGCTTTAAAAATGATGAAACCCCAAGACTGCAACACACATAATTTACTGCATAAAGAGATAGCACAGTTTAATGGAGGTTATACTCAGAAAATGGAGAGAAAAATCATATATTCTATTATATTACTCAATGAGGCATAAAAACAGAGATCTAGTCTCTTTTTACATAGATCTAAGATGACCCGGCAAGGGTTTCTTGACAGAAAAGATATACAAGGAAGAAGTGCTACAGATCTATGGTTGAATCATGATGTATAGCTGAAGTTCTACATAAAAATGGATGAACATGCAAATAAATGGTTGCAGACTCTTCTACTAGCTTTCCAAGAAAAAGGTTGATCCTCCTCTTGGGAAACTAGCTGATAAAAGTGGGGTTTTAAACCCTCCCACTGTACACCTTAAGAAATAACGCATTTTCTTGAAGGGAATGCATTTTTTCTGAAGGTAAATGCTTGGCCCAACACCGGATAGTGGAAAATTCATCTCAAAATGCTCCTCTTAGATTTCTTAAACAATATCTCCAAGAAAGAGTAGGGAATCCCCGCATGAGAAAACCCTTGCACTAAATAGTGAAGCAAACTTAGCTAAATAGCCAAAGTATGCAAGAAGTCTAAATAGACCACATAAAAAATATAATCTTCAATCATTCCCATATGGTTGCCATCTTTTCCATTATATAGTTGATGAGCTTCCTCACCAAGGGTCCCACCCCATTATGAGGTTGCTTCTATGCAAAGGCTCCTCCACCAAAATCACACTGTCCTCATTAGTCATTCTCATCTATTTACAGCACTATTTGACTTATTCAATCTTGACTAGATCCTCATGCCTTGACCTTTCATACTCAAGGTGTCTTCATTTTGACTAGCTAGATTGATCTTCATTCACATTGAGCTGCCTTTATTTAGGATCCACTCTTTAAATATAAATGTTGTTGACTTGGTCAAAATTGACTTTGTCCACACATTTTAGACCTTTTTCACACATGTGGATGCTTGATCTGGTTATTACATTATCCCTTTTCACATTATGAGGGATTTTATTCCTACTTAAGCATCTTATGAGCCTCCTTGCCCATTTATTCATCTAACTAGATTTTAAAGGAAAAATTAATATTCCTATTAGTTGCATGCTAATTTAGGAATATTAGAGTCTTCCCCTCCCAAATGATGCTTGTCCTCAAGCAACTGCAAGGGTGCTACAAAATCTCCCCTCCTCCTCTTGGGGCCTCTTCCTCCAATAGTCTCCACCATTGCTTCAAATTTTCTGCAATAATTGTATCTCCCAATGGTTCCTCCCAAGTGTGCAAGTTGGCCTTTGGTGGAAAAACCAAATGGCTCTCATCATGAAATAAAGGAAGGTCTATATGGAAACCTTCTTGCTGATCAATGGCCTCCTCAAGATATAAGTGATGAAAATCATGGGGAATTTCATCATCAATGAAGGACTCCCACCTCCATGCTATCATCCAAATGAAATGAATCACCTCCCAGCTTGGTAATTCATAGAAAATCTCCTCCCAAATGCTCATGAGAGGTATGTCCAAAGTGCTCCAAACAATCATATGGCCTACCTCATGAAGAAACAAGTGATCTACTATGGTAGCCATATCTTTTCCCATGCTCCCTTTGAAGCATGTAGTGCAAGAAGTGTGGGAAATTTCTTCCCCGAAGGACACATCCAACCAATGTGCCTCTCCTCCAACCATGTCCTCAATAATGATAAGAACATTTTTAGCATATGGGATCATAATTAGAGTCATTCTAGCTGCCATATACAGCAAAGGAGAAGGACAATGGTCCCTCATGTGTAACCAGCGTAGTTTTACTCCAAACTTCCATAGGATATGATATGACAAGTGTCTTCCCCAACACTTGTTTGCTACCCCATCCTTCTTGCATGCTTGTAAAAGGTGTATGATGGTTGGTGTTAATGAATCACACCATGAAGAGTACATCATCTCTCCAAGATCTCCCAAGGGATGACCAACATCATCATTGTTCATGGCCCAAAGTGGCTCATGAAACCCATAAGGAAAGGTGCCCCCTCTTGGAGCCAAGACCTGCACATGAGTGTTAAGAAAATAAAAGCATATAGTTGATACATCATGATGTTTAAAAATACAAGCCTCACTATACACTTGATTCAAATTAGTAAGGTAACTCATGGATGAGCTCCCTCTCACACCCAATGAATAAGGAGGTGATAATGATAACTCTTCCCAAGAGCTATGTTCCTCCCCAACTAGCAGATGATATATGCACTTCTTCATATGAGAGTGCATATCCTCTTTGAAGTTCACCCACATGAATCCATCTAAGATAGTATGGCATGTTCTAATGAAACCAATGGGTTTAGAAAGCAAGATCTCATAGGTTGTACTAAGTAGTTTATTCTTGAGTTTGGAATCTTTAGTTAAGTAGGTCTGATCATGAACATAAATGATTCCATTAACTACCTTATACTTCCCATCCATTACTTGCCCATCAATAACCTTACATGTGAAGAGGTCGTTGGAATATTCATCAAGAGTTGGGACTCCCAATAAGGATCTAGGCTATCTATCATTGACAATGTTGTAGAAGTATGAAGTGAAGTAGTTTTCATATGATGGCTCTCCTTCTTGACATGCTTGATGTCAAAGTCACATGTTGGAGTATTCCCAACTTTCTTTTTCTACCTCTCTTGCAGCTGATATTGCTCAAGAAAATATTGAAGTTTAGGAGAGTCATCCTTCTTTTGAAAGGTTCTCCTCCTCCAAAACTTCCACAGTTTTGCTCCTGCATACAGGAATGGGAATACCTTCTTTTCATATTCAAAAAATTTCATTATATATTGGAGTATATTTTTCTGCTCCAAGGCTATGGAGTGGCCTTTTGATACCATGCTCATATCAACACAAATTTCTGAATCTCTCCTTTCCAGCGCAAATAGATGAATGCAAGATAGCAAAGTCAATTCCAAAAAATTACTTAGCTTTCCATCAATGATTCTCAGCGCTGTAGTAGCTCCTTTCAAGGTTCCCTCTTTAGAAAAATATGTTACTGGTGCATATAGTTAAGAGAACACTTTAGCTTTCTTCCAATCAGGGGGTCTCCCTGGTGGAATGCCTCCATGCAAAGAGACATCAAGGCATGGAGCAAGATATATAGATATATGGACTGATTTGTCCTTGCCTTCATTGCATAGACCCTCCTGCCTTCTTTGTGCATCAATATTTTGAAATAAAGAGGGGTGAATTATCCTCATCATATGATGCTTTCCCTCCCCTTTATCTTCTACAATATTCAGATTCTCACCATTTGATAATGATGGCACATGTTGCACATGGCTTGTGCAACAATCTCCATATGTGAGATTCTTTGGAACTCCTTGCAAGAGTGCAAGAGTTTCTCTCCTTGGAGAAATTTCTCCTTCTTCTTCTCTATGAGGTTCTATATGTGCTCTTTTCATGACTGCACTGTTATCCCCAGCCTTCTCTTCCTTCTCCTCAAAAATTGAAAATACCTCATCATCAACAAGAGACTTTAGATCTTGGTATTCTTTTGAAGGAGGAGTCTCCATGTCTTCTTCTTGAGAATAAAGCTCTTCATTCAATGGATATCTTGCCCTTGGCAAGGTATCAGACAATTTTACATCCTCTTCAATAGTTTTCAGAAATGGAGTTGGATTTATAGATCCTCCCGACCCATGCAAAAGTTTTGTTTGATATGGTTCAATAGCCTCCAGAGAAGGTGTTTTACATTATTTTTCATCAAACATTTCTACTATCTTTTCAATGAACTTTGCATAAGTAGATGAATTTGCATTCTTTAAGGAAAAATATTCAAACAACCACCAAGCATAAGCCTTACCCTCAAAATTTAGCGATGCTACTTTGATGGCCTCATTTTCTGAAACTTGATGTTGTTTCACATAGGTGTCTAGCTCCTTCACCCAAGCCCTAGCTGGATATTGAGGTGATCCATCAAAAGTAGATAGAAATAATCTACCCTCACCATGCTTCTTTCTCTTGTGTTCCTTTCCTCCTTAATCTTGCAAAACCCTTGGAAGTTCAAGTGATCTTTGAACTCCTTAGATTGAGCTTCATACTCCTGCAAATAATCACCAAGAGTCTCTCTCTTTGGCACATCTCCTTTCTTCCTCTTCATGAAGAAGTTGCTGACAGAACATTGTAGATCTAATGATATGGCTGAGTGCTCATATCCATAAGATGAGGACTTAGAACCTTCCTCATGTATATATCTTATAGATCTTGTTGAGGGATCTTCATGTTTTTCCCTCCTCATTTCTTTGATGTCTTTACTTCTACCCTGCAGATTTGGAAAGAGAAGTTTTCAGAATCTCTTTTCTCCAGACAATAAGGGTTTTCTTTGATATCTCTTCCATATATTCTCCTTCCCATGAGAAGACTCCATAATGGATGAAGAACACAGGCTGAGCCAAAATTAGAGCTTTGATACCACTGTAATATCCCAAAATCTAGAAAATCTACAACAATAAGAACACCTTAAGATGTTCCAAAGTTGGATATCCAGCAAGCAATCAACTCATAAGAGTGTATGGAATGCATATCCATCATATTACAAACACATCAGCAACTATGCCTTTATACAATGTCTCCAAGTGGGGAAAAGCAGCAATATTGGCACCAAAAACGTTATTTCCTGAAGATTAAGTTATAAAAGTGGAAAATAATGGTTGTGTCCCTTAGAATATATAATAAGGGCCTTACATGCAAAATATTTTCAGAAAAAAATGTCCTTTGCCTAGTTAAACAAGCCTCCCATGCTCAAACAACTTTAAAAATGATGAAACCCCAAGACTGCAACACACAGAATTTACTGAATGAAATGATCGATGGCTCCGCTAGGGTTCATACACCTGTTGCACAAACCCTGATCCCCTCTCCATCGCACTCTCTATTTTGCCACCTGGTGCTTCTTGGCCTCACTACTGAAGAGCTTCCCATGAATCCAGCCTCCGAAGGAGCGGGCTCGGCTCCCCCTCCTCTCCACACCCCTTCTTCTAACAATTCTGCTGCTGTAGACAAAAACGCCAGACCCGGCCCGACCACGTAGGCTGTCGCTGCCCAGGTTCTAGCTAATGATGTCTCTTTTGACGACGCCTCAAGCTCTACGGCCACTAAAGACAAGAATGCAGAGGAGCTCGCCTCTACGACACAACCAAAAGCGTCCTCTGCCACCTGCATCCCAAAAGATGCAGAGAGAATCAAAATCGACCTCCTCGGCCATCGAATCAATGGGCATATTCAATTTATGAAGGATCGCGCCCTCATTGGAAAGTTTGTTGGCCTATGGCCAACCGAAAAAGCTTTGCAAGGATGGATACTCTCCAAGTGGAAACCTAAAGGATAGGTAACCCTACAACTTGGCCCCAAAGGTTTCTTCACTACTATTTTCAATTGTCTGGAGGATAGGAATCACATATTTTAGGAAGGCCCGTATTTCTTCAACTCTGCAGGACTTTACCTCCGAGACTGGAAAGAAAGATTCAATCCAGATAAAGAGGATTTCAACTGGGCACCAGTCTGGATCCGCATGTACTCCTTACCACAGGAATACTGGGACGAAGAGACGTTAAAGGACATCGGTAACGGTTTGGGAGAGTTTATTAAAGTTGCAGAGGAAACCAAACTCAGGCGATACACCTCCTATGCCCGGATCTGTGTTTATATGCATCTAGCGAAGGCACTCATGGATTCAATAAGCCTATTTCATGACAATTTCGAGTGGGTTCAAACAATAGACTATGAGCATGTCCCCTTCTAATGCAAGAAATGTCATGAACATGATCACCTATATCGTGATTGCCCTCTGAATCATTCGCAGAATACCCCCACCCCTGAGCACAACAAAGATGTTGATGGTTCTACAAAGGTCACTAATCGGCGGAGGCACTCCAAGAAAAACCCCACTCCCTCAGAGGCACCCAAGAAACCCGATCTGAGCAACAAATTTGATGCTTTGGCAGCGCAAGGGGCCTCGGAGGCTATCCACACTCAGGCTCCCTCATCTGATCTGTCCCGCCTACCCACTGCTCCACTTTCCACTCCCACCACCCCGGTTCCCGCCAAAACCAACTCTCCCGCCTCCATCTCCGTAGACAATATTGAGAAATAGCTAGTACTAAAAGATGCACTCATGGAGATCGATAACAATACAGCTTTCGGAACCTAGCCAAGTCAGGACAAGGCAGATCAGATCACGCTGTCACACATGGAAGAAGAACCAGAGAGTATAGATCTAGGAGATCTGGATATACTCGGCCTGGAAACAGCTTGTCATCAGCGTGACTTTAGCACAATACATCCTCAACAAATCAACAGCCTAGAAGTGGTTCTATCCATAACGCAGCACAGCAAATCCCTTGGTATTCAGGCTGGAAGTCCTTGGGACGGAAAAAAAAATAATGAGAGAATCCAAGAAATGGGGGCACAAAACAGATCTACAACAGACCATCATTATCGGAGAAATGCTTGTGGAATCCGGGAGGTTCCCCAAGCTGACTAAGTTCTATAAGACTCTTCCCCACTGTTCCTCATGAAGCTCATTTCATGGAATGTGAGGGGGCTCAATAGCCCAGTGAAACACCGAATGTTAAAAAACATGATACAGCAAGATAAGCCCTCCATAGTCTATCTGCAAGAAACAAAATGCAACAGCACAGCTTTAGAAAAGATCCTGAACAAATCTTGGTCTGGATCCCGCTCAGTTTCAGTGGACGCCTCAGGAGCATCCGGAGGTCTCACCATCATTTGGAATCCTCAGGTTCTCTCCCTCTATGACTTTCATGCCTCTCATTATTTTATTCAAACTACTTTCCATTTAGTGGGGACCAACACACATGGCCACCTCACCAATGTGTATTTTCCCCAAGACCCACACAAAAAAATGGAATTGCTGGATACTCTTACAGAGCTCAACTATGTCAAGAGATTCCCCTTATGGATCTGCAGGGGTGACTTCAACCTGATTACAGCTCTGGAGGAAAAATTTGGGGGCTGAACCAGATTAGAGGATGATAGCACCAGCTTCAAATATTTCATTCACAGTAATCTACTTATGGACCTACAAACTTCCAACGGAACCTACACTTGGACCAACAAGTGTAAGGGTTCTCAACATATATCCTCTTGGCTAGATCATTTCCTAATGACTAATAATGCAATTCATATTGGCGGGGATTTCCAAACCTCCATCTTGCCACAAGCTGGCTCAGATCACTAGCCCATAATGTTGCAGTGGACTCGTCCGAGATCTAGGTGCAATCGACCATTCTGCTTCAAATCGTTTTGGTTCTCTCATAAAAACTTCAAAGAAGTGGTCACTGAAGCATGGCACTCCTACTCTCCCCCAGCAGGTGCCAAGATGTATCAGTTCCAAGAAAATCTCAAGCACCTCAAGAACACTCTCAAAGCTTGGAATCGAACATAGTTGAGCAACATCTTTTCCCATAAAAAATAACTTGAGCAGAAAATGAGCACCCTGCAACAATGCATCATTTCTGAGGGACGATCGGACGCGTATGACCAACAGGAACAAGAACTCCTCACCAAAATAGAAGAAAGGAGGCAACAAGAAGAAACCTTGTGGCGTCAGAAATCCCGGATCAGATGGCTGAAGGATGGGGAGAAAAATACCAATTTTTTTCATAGGTCCACCATTCAACGACTAATGCACAATAACATCGCTTTTGTCAACAATCGGCAAGGATACAGACTCGAGATCCATGAAGAGGTTGAGCATGAATTCAAAGAATACTTTCAGAACATACTGCGTGAACCCCAAGGAGACAGGATCCAATCCATTCACACTGTCACACAACACATACCAAAAATTATCACTGCAGAACATAACAACATGCTTCTCTGGCCAGTAACTCTCCAAGAAGTGGAGGAAGCCATGACACAACTCAAAGATGGAAAAGTGCCTAGCCCTGATGGGTTCACTGCAAACTTTTTTCATGCCTTCTGGGAGCTGATCAAATCAGAAGTATGGGATATTGTGGAAGAATCTCGGTCAATGCACTGGCTTCTTCCCTCCCTCAATACAACCTTCATCACTCTCATTCCCAAGGAAGAGGATTCTAGCACTCCAGACAAATATCAGCCTATTGCGCTATGTAATGTTATCTACAAACTCATTTCAAAAGTCGTGGCCAATAGGCTAAAGCCTCTTCTCCCTCTTCTCATCTCGCCTGAGCAGACAGGCTATGTGGAAGGGCGCCAGATCTTGGACGGAATCATCCTCTCACATGAAGTGATACATTCACTAAAGATCCTAAAGAAACCAAGGATGATACTCAAGCTAGACCTCTCCAAAGCATTTGAAAAACTAAGCTGGACCTATATCAAACAAATGCTCTTGGCCTTTGGTTTTAGTGCTACTTGGACTCATTGGCTCATGAATCTCATCTCTTCCCCTAGCTTTTCCATCCTTCTCAATGGTTCTCCTTCAGCGCCTTTCTGTTCCTCTCGAGGCATTCGACAGGGTGACCCTCTGTCCCCTTTTCTCTTCTTTCTCATGGCAGAGGGTCTAAGCCATCTTATCCATCATGCTGTCTCTTCCAATTCTGTCAAAGGAATTTCTCTTCATGATCGTCCTCCCATTTCCCACCAACAGTTCGTGGATGATAATATGCTATTTGGTCATCCCTCTGTCCAAGAATCCTCAGCCTTTAAATCCTTGTTGGACCTCTTCTTAGCTGCCTCGGGTACCACCATAAATGCCTCAAAATCTCAAATTTTCTTCTTCCATACTTTCATCATCACCCAACGTAACATTGCAAGGATTTTGGGCTTCACGATAGTTGTGCTTCCCTCAAAGTATCTTGGAGCCCCCCTCATAGACTCCGCCATCAAACACTCTTCATGGAGAATTCTTCTTGATAAATTAGAAGCAAGGATGTCTTCTTGGACCTATCGCACGCTCAACATCGCCTGCAGGCTCATCCTCATCAAATCTATTCTCCAAGCCATGCCTCTATATCTTTTCTCAATATTGGCAGCCCCAAAATGGGTTCTTAAAAAGATCCACAACCTTCAAAGAAACTTTTTATGGGGCTCCTCGAGTCTCAATAGAAAATGGGCTCTAGTCAAATGGTCCGAAGTCTACCTTCCAAAATCAGACGGTGGGCTTGGCTTGCGAGATCTGATACAAAGTAACAATACTATGGGGGCACGCATATGGTGGCATTGGCTCTCCAGACCACACTCACCATGGGCCCGTCTTTGGCATTCTAAATACGCTCCGGGCAGACCTTAGGAGGATCTCATTTACTTGACCACGACTATCCCTGGATCGTTAATTTGGAACACCTCCAAGCAACATCGTGCCTTCATCCAAGCACACAGCTTTTGGGAAATTCATTCCGGCACCACCGCAATATTCTGGGAGGACTCTTGGCAGCAACTCCCCAAGCTAGCCACTCTCTTTCACAAACCGAAATGGCAGGCAACTCTCCAGCAAAATTATCAATCGCAAGTCCATCAGTTTTGGCAGCAACAGCCCTCTCAAGGCTTTCAACAATGAACATCAGCATAAACTTGGTAGGAGAATTGATAGGAGGAAAATTTTGAAGAGATAGATCAAGAACTCACTCTCAGAAGAATAAAAGTCTCAGACCACAGGGATAAGTTTCGTTGGGGATACACTCCCAAGGGAAACTTCACTACCAAAGAAGCTTTTTAGTTGCTCTATCATCCCAGACAGACGCCGAAGGATAATCTTTGGAACCATGTTTGGCAACCTGGAATTTGGCCTAAAGTTTCAACCTTCTTATGGCTTCTCAGCAAACATAGACTCCTCACCTAGGATAATTTACAAAAACATGGCTTCATTGGGCCTTCTAGATGTCCCAATTGCAATCTACATTCTGAAACCATTCCACATCTTCTGGACACCTACCCATTAGCATCTCAACTTTGGGAACGAATTGCAATCTGCAACAGAAGAACTAGTAGATGCAGGGGAGACACTGTCAATACCATCCAGAAGTGGCCTCTACAGCCCTTCCAGAGTTACTTGCTCAACTCTCTCTGGGTTCTTATCCTGGGTTTTGTCTATTTGATAGTATGGAAGGAGCGTAATAATAGGATATTCAAAAATCAAAGCACCCCTCTTGATATCCTATGGTTGCTCCTCAAACAAAGCCTCCAAGAAACGCTAGCTCTCAAGCACTAGCAAGACTCTGATATGCCCTCCTCCCCTGCGGAATGCCTCATCTTGGAAAGTTGGAATCTCAATATCACTCCTTCTGCTTTGATCCAGGCCAATCCCTCCATCCATATCGATTCTCCCCTCTCATGGTCTCCACCCTTGCCACTCTCTTTCAAATTGAACTTTGATGGAGCGGACAAGGGTAACCCTGGTCTAGCTGGTTTTGGTGGCATTTTCCGAAATAATGGAAGCTCCGTAATGCACATTTACTATGGTTCGATTGGCAGAGATACCAACAACGTCGCCGAGCTAGAAGGATTATGGCATGGCATTTGTCTTGCTGAAAAAGAAAACCTCCTCCCCCTGGAGGTTGAAGGGGACTCTCAAATTCTTATAGAAGCTGCTATTCGACTTCAATCTGGAACTCCTGCGGTAAAGATTGCTTCGAGCTGGCATCTCCTTGGCAGGCTTGAACAAATTGAATAATGGCTCAGCATCCCACACACCATCACCTTCAAGCACATTAGGCGTACTACTAACAGAGTGGCCGGTCGTCTAGCTAATCAAGGCGTTAACCAACAGCTCCCTATATTCTCAGGCCCCTTGCACAATTCTGATGATGCACAACTCATTCATGACTGCACTCTTCTGGTGCAACAAGATCTACACCTCCCGGATGTGGGTGTTTGATGAGCATGGTACGATGGCGCGTGGACAGGCGTGGGTTGGCATGTGGACTCATACCACTGCCACCCAGCTCCGCGTGAGGCACAACATTAATATCCATGCCAGTGACTTCAATGCTTCCATAACGCAACGCTTCCTTCGATGCCAACCAGCTTTCATTTCAACTATGGTGCCCTACACCAGACTCATTGTTGCCTCTCCTCTGCGCTCGTGCTGTTCTATGGTTGCAGCAGAGCCTCGCTCTCGGACCAGTACTAGGTTGTGGTGTGCTTTGGCTTGATGCATTGAACTGATGTCGGGCTTTCACTATAATCACAACCCCTTCTGCAAGTTTTGGTCCAATTCACCTTCTGATTGTGTCTCGACACTACCTGTTGGTGCTCCCCTACATTTCTCTGTGGACTCTGCTCTGAACCTTGGCACAATTGACCCTAGCATCTCCTTGCCAGCTCGCAGCATCATGCCTCGACTCCATCAGTAAATGTGGTGCAGGAGAGGTACCAGTCGTGGGCAGGTTGTTCGACAGTCTTCTTCTTCTACCTCAGGCTCGACCTCCCAGTCCTCGGAGTATCTCTCTTGCCGCTATCCTGCCACCAGGAGTGGTCGTGGTTGTGGGTCTGGTCAGTCCACTCATGCTTGGGGCTCCCCCTACATTCCAGTTTCTCCTCCTCCCCTCCCCGTTCAGTCTCACACCGCCTAGCTCCGCATTCTCTGTGCTCTCTGCCACTCCACCATGATTGCCAAAATCACCTTTGAATTTCAGGCAAACTCAGCAACTGAGGCAGTCCTGGCTCCAGAAGCACCTTTGGAGAAGAACATCAACATTCCACATCTCATTCCTCCCTCCGATAGTAGGCAGAGTAAGGAGCCCTGTAGCAGTAGGATTCTAGACACCAGCCTCCCTGCAGGCCCGAGCGATACGAAGCGCAGTGGCTCAGTTGGCAAAGACGACCTTCACGCGATGGAGGAAGACCCCTATGAATATGGATGCTGCATTGCTGAAGAAACGCCTTCTAACTCTCATGATTCCTGAATGCGCATATACTCTCAGGTTTTTTCCTCACAGTCGCTTGTTTGGGCTTGATCATCTGCGTTTTAGTTTTTTCAATTTACATTCTCAGAAACTTGCTTCTATGTCTTCTCATAGCCGGTTTCTGCTGCGTGGGCGGCTTACTACAGTTTTTATGGCTTGGAACAGGGTAGTTGGTCCAGTTTTTGAAAAATTTTGGCTAGACATCAACTTTTTTGATAGATTGCTGCAATTTCGGGCAAGATCTTATGAGGCTAGGACCTCCATGTAAAAAAAAATTGTATCAATAATAGGAGTAGACATATTCAGAAGAAAAAAAAACACACAGAATTTACTGCATAAAGAGACAGCGCAGTTTAATGGAGGTTATACTCAGAAAATGGAGATACAAATCAGATCTTCTATTATATTACTCAATGAGGCATAAAAATAGAGAACTAGTCGCTTTTACCTAGATCCAAAATGACTCGGCAAGGGTTTCTTAACAGAAAAGATATACAAGGAAGAACTGCTGCAGATCTATGGTTGAATCATGATGTATATCTGAAGCTCTACATAAAAATGGTTGAACATGAAAATAAATGGCTGTAGACTCTTGTTCTAGCTTTCCGGGAAAAAGGTTGATCCTCCTACTGGGAAACTAGCTCATAAAAGTGGGGTTTTAAACCCTCCCACAGCACACCTTAAGAAATAATGTAGTTTCTTTAAGGGAATGCATTTTTTCTGAAGGTAAATTCTTGGCCCAACACCAGATAGTGGAAAATGCAGCTCAGAAATCTCCTCTTAGATTTCTTAAACAAGATCTCTAAGAAAGAGTAGGGAATCCCCACATGAGAAAACCTTTTCACTAAATAGTGCAGCAAAATTAGCTAAAAAAACAAAGTATGCAAGAAGTCTAAATAGACCACATACAAAATATAATCTTCAATCATGCCCATATGGTTGCCATCCTTTCCATTATATAGTTGATGAGCTTCCTCACCAAGGGTCCCACCCCATTATGAGGTTGCTTCTATGCAAAGGCTCCTCCACCAAAATCACGTTGTCCTCATTATTCATGCTCATCTATTTACAACGCTGTTTGATTTATTCAATCTTGACTGGATCCTCATGCCTTGTCCTTTCACACTCAAGTTGTCTTCATTTTGACTAGCTAGATTGATCTTCATTCACATTGAGCTGTCTTTATTTAGGATCCACTCTTTAAATATAAATGTCGTTGACTTGGTCAAACTTGACTTTGTCCACACATTTTAGACCCTGTTCACACATGTGGATGCTTGATCTAGTTATTACATGATCCCTTTTCACATTACGAGGGATTTTATTCCTACTTAAGCATCTTATGAGCCTCCTTGCCCATTTATTCATCTAACTAGATTTTAAAGGAAAAATTAATAATCCTATTAGCTGCATGCTAATTTAGGAATATTACACTTTATCAGACTTTGGATTTTTATGTCTATTGCATTATTGGTTTGTCAGGTCAATTTAATTGCAACTTTTACCGAATTTCTTAAAAGTTAGATCGTCTTACAAGGCACGATGCGATTTTCGTTTATAACGGTGTTTAAATCATTTGCAATAAAAGTTTAATATAACTTCGGAAAGGGTTTAGTGCATATCACAGCTCGCATGACTTAGTATCTTTTAAATTTTTTAAGCTCGTAATCTATGCGAATTGCGATGCGCGCTAAGGAATGAAAGTGGAAAAGAAAAATAAACTTTATTTCCTAAAGTTTTTTTACTTAAGCTAAAAATTAAACAAAATAAATTTCCTATTTATTTTTAAAGGGTCCCCATTTAGTAAAAATAAATGGGGGTTGTTGTACAGAATAAAAATTGGCGATTCACTTGGGAGAACTAGCTATCTCTAATTAAATTTTTGAAATTTATAAAAAAAAAAAAAAAATTTAAATAAAAAGTTGCAGGAATGAATTTCAAATAAATAATATCTATCTAAGCAACAAAATCTCTCTTAATTATAATACATAAGAATTTCTCTTTAAAAATAAAAGTATGAGTATCTATATCAGGCTTTACTCAATTCAAAAGGATAAAGCATGTGTCTCTTCCAGATTAGCTCTATAAGTATTTACTCTTTTATCATAGGTAGAGACTCTAATCCAATAAGAAATTTAAGCTCTTGGAAGTGTTACCTTTTACCTAGAAATGATTCATTGTCCCATCTACTCTCTCTTACAATTTTCAAAAATAAATTCCAATTTTATACACGTGATCTTTCTGTTTTTTTTTACTTTTTTCTTTTTTGTATTATATTTTTATTTACTTAAAAGCCATTGTCTTGGATTGGTAACCAAATATTGACAATGCCATTAACTAGTTGTAATTAAACTGATCAAGCTGGCTCTTGATGAGACCCCTTGTCCTCTTGATATAATCTCAAGTCATTACCCTGTTTTGGTAGGAAGTATTGGTAATTCCAATTCAACTATTTCCCTATGAACATGGTAAACAAGCTCGTGATGAGACTTATTATCTTTTAAGTTTTTCTAGTATAATCGTTTTTGAATTTCTTTCTAAAAGTTGATAATTTCTCCCAGATGGGGAGAATCAATGGTCCTTTTGAGGATTCTGGATGATAATTTTTTGAGTTTTAGATTTCTTCTCTGTAAAATATTCTTTACTATGTTAAAGATTATTTTCTTGACTAATAACATAATAACCATGCTTTCTAAAGATGAGAGTTCATCAGAGAATAAATAACTTCAGTGAAACTTCATCTTTCAGTGAAAATATAATCTATTTTTCTTTCGAATTTTTCGATTATTTCCTTAACATTTCTTATTTATATAAGTGATAAATCAAAAAGATTATCTGAGATGTTTATTTGAAAATCCAAAAATCAATACTACTCAATTTTTATTTTCTTACGGAAAGAAAAGACAATAGTATACAGGAATAGAAGGGGTTACCTCTTATGAAAATTATTTCTTTAAAATCTCCCCATTAACAGGAAAAAAATCTCTTTTGCCTGATAGATCTTGCAATAAAAATGTTGATGGGCCTATTTCTTCAATTATTTGAAATGGACCTAGCCAAAGTTTTTGAAATTTAGTGTGTTTACCTTTTTCCTCATGCGCTTTGTCCCATTTCAATACCAAATCACCAATTTGAAAGTTTTTTGGAGTAACATAAGTTGAATCAAATTAAACTTTTACTATCTTTTGATGATGTGCATGAGTATGCTTAGCTTTTTCTCTTTCTTCTTCAAGTTTAAGAATTTGTAAGGAGGAAGAAGGAGATTCATCAATAAATTGAACTAAGGCAAGAGAAGGAATAACTACATTAGTAGGAAGAACAACTTTTTTTCCGTAAACTAGATTGAATAGAAAAGTGTCAATGGAAGCTTTTTGAGTTATTCGGTCTGCCCAAAGAGAAAAGATTAATGACTTATGCCAATTTTGTTAGTTTTCATCAACAGTTTGTTTGATAATTCTAATAAGGTTTTTATTTGTGGATTTTGTTAAACCATTTCCTGGCGAATAATAATTTGCAGAATACTTAAGTTTAAAGCCTCTTTTGATTGCAAATTCTATCATGGCATTTCCTAAGAAACAAGATGCATTATCGAAAATTAAAGAAGTAGGTAAACCAAACCTAGTTATGATAAATTGGTCAATGAAATCAAAAATATTCTCAGAGTTGTCTACCTTCAATGGAATTTCTTCCACCCATTTAGTAAAATAATTTGTAGCTGTGAGAATATATTTATGTTGTTTGGAAGAGTTAGGAACGATCTCACTGATTATATATAATCCCCATTGTTCAAATGGTTGCTCGATATTAACTGGTTGTAAAGGGAAGGCTGGCTTCCTTTGTCTTCCAGATGCACTATGACATACTTTGCATTTTCTTGAATATTTGTGAGCATATTTGAAAAGTGTAGGCCAATAGTAACCAACATGCAAGATTTTGTGTGTTGTTGTATTTCCTCCAAAATGTCTTCTAGCTGGTCCATCATGGAGTTCCTGCAAGACTTTCTCTGCTTCATTTTTCTCTAAGCATATTAATAGTACAGAATCAAAGTTTCTTTTAAACAATACATAATTTATTAATTCATATTGCTTGGCCTTTAATCTCAAAGAATTTTTTGTTTTATAATTGAGCTGGGTTGGGGCATATCCATTTTTCAAATAAAATATGAGATCAATGTATTGAGATTGCACATCATTGAGGCTTACCTTTGATATTTGCACATTATTACCTTAATCTTCTTTTGATGATAAATGGGATGCTCCTGTTAACATTCTGCAAAAACCTTGACCTCTAAAAATTTTAGAAGGTCTAATTTCTACATCATATTCTTGTAAATCGGTAACCCAGTTAGCCCTTTTCTCTCCTAATTCTCTTTGCAACAATAGATGTCTCACTATAGAGAATGGACCTATTATTTTGGTGTGAGTTTTTAGGAGAAATGGTATGAAATTATTTATAGCCTTAAATATAGAAAATTCTTGCTTCTCAATAGATGAATAATTTAGTTCTGCACCTTGCAAATTCGAACTGAAAAATGATATTGGTGCTTCAATTTGTTGGTCATTAAGTTGTGCTAAAATAGAAGCGTATGATGTATCTGATGAAAAATTATATAAAGTAAAAGGATTAAGAAAATTGGCAGTAGTCAAGAATGGAGCATTGATAATGGATTGTTTGATAAAATAAAATGCTTCTATTTCATTATGTCCCCATTTAAAGACTGAATTTGTCTTAATCATGTTTTGTAATGGTAAAACTATTTGTGAAAAGTTAAGGAAAAACCTTTTTACAAAATTTATTTGTCCAAGAAATGATTGCATAGCTTTCTTTTTATGAGGGAAATGAATTCTTTTAATCTCTTCAATTCTTTCAGGATCAATATAGATACCTTTCTTTGACACAATGAACCCTAAAATTTTTCTTTCATCTAATGCAAAAAATGACTTCTTTGCGTTTAATGAAATCCCATACCTTTTACATCACTCAAAGACTTGCTTTAGGTCTTTCACATGATTGGTTGTTTTTTTAGAAAAGATTGTAATGTCATCTAAATAAATAACCACTGATTTATTGAAAATCCCCCTAAAAGTTGTGTCCATAGCTCTCTAAAAAGTGGCACCTGCATTAATTAACCCAAATGGCATCTTTTGATAGGCGTAAGTTCCCCACTTAGTCCTAAATTTGGTCTTTGTCATCTGGATGTACGAGAATTTGGTTATATCCCAAAAATCCATCTAGAAAAGACATAAGTTTAGAACCAACTATTATTTGTAGTACTTGTTCCATGGTTGGTAATGGAAAGTTGTTCTTCTGACATGCTTTGTTTAAATTCCTAAAATCAATATAAATTCTAATATCACCATTTTTCTTCTTGATGGGAACCAAATTTGAAACCCATTTAGAATTTCTAACTGGAAATATGATCTTTTCTTTGAGGAGTTTGTTCAGTTCTGTTTTGATTTGATTTTCAAGATTCGGGTGAATTTTCCTCAATTTTTGTTGTATAGGTTTCTCATCTGAAATCATCGGAATTGTGTGTTGAATCACATAAGTTTCATATGTTTTAAGATGAGTCTAATATCAAGAAAAAACACTTTTTTACATTCTTAGCAACTTGATAAATGATATTTTTTCTTCAGAAGATAGACCAAGACCTAAATTGACATTTTGAGGTTCATTGTCAGTTCCAAAATTAACTAACTCAAATCTTAAGGTAGAACTTTGTGTTTTTGAGTTAGTGACTCTTTTAAACCTATATTTCAGATCATAGAGGTCTTCTAACTTGAAAAATGACTTAGGAATTGGATTCTCATCTTGTTCTTCCTTTATCTGAGTGTCATGTTCATTTTCATCGAAAAATTGACTATCATAAGATCCTTCAGATGTAAGGAAATCTATGATATCTGAATCATTATTGAATACTCTCCAATTGGTAATATTCTTAGGAACAGATGGTCTAAAAATCAATTCAATGGAAAATATATTGGGACTAAATTCTTGAGATGGAATTAATTTCGATGCTGCATTAGCTAGTAGATATGCAGTAGCATTCTATATTCTAGGCACAGAAGAAATATTGAAGGCTAAGAAATGAATGGTCAATTCTTGGACTAATGATTGGTAATGCTTTAAATGTCCAGAATTACAATGAATGGTATTTCTTACCTGACTAACAATGATTTCTAAATTTCCTAGGACTTTCAAATATTTGATATTAAGATCAATTTTTTTGTACAAACCTTGGACTAATGCTTCAAATTCAGCTATATTGTTTTTGCAATCGAATTCAAGTCTGCAGGCTAACATAGTTTTTTCTCCTTCTGGGATTATTAAAATACAGTCAGCTCCTGCACCATCTTTAGATTTAGAACCATCAAAATAAAGAGTCCAAAATAAAGAATTAACTACTGGTTTATCTACAAAATTTTTACATTTTGAAGTATTTGTCTGGGAAAAATTCTCAATCTGAGAAATAAATGCATTATCGAACAAGGGTTAGGGTTGAGCTTTAAAATTTCCCAAAAATGATTATGCCAAGTAATTTCCAATAATATTATTATTGAATGCTACTGGCTCGTTTATTCCTTCAATATCGGTGACTGTATGTTTCATGAACTTTTCACGATCTACCCAGATTTGATTTGGCTTTCCATTGTATGGTAGCCACATATGTGACCAGTCTGTTGCGAAATAGCCATGAAGTTTTTTAGACTAGTCTCTGCTTAATACTAAACCGTAAAACTCTAGAATATCAGCCACCAATATATTTATTATTTGAGCAACCTTGGGGTTTGATGAAAATATGATAGAAACATAATTTATTTCTCCAACAACCTCTACTTTAGTTCTATCAAGTTGTACTATATGAATAGGAGAACACTAAGGAGTTATGTTCAACTTAGCATAGACTGATTTTGGCATGATATTAGATGAAGCCCCTGAGTCTATTAAACAATTATGAAATTTTTTATTATAGATCTCATAGGTTAAGATAAATGGAGGAGTATGAGAGATGGATCGATCACCTATCATAATCAAATCTGTAGCATTTATTTTAGTTGAAGGAGAAGGTGATTTACCCATTTCATTAGTAGCTTGGACTACTACTGGAGCAGGTAAGGCTAAAGCAGGAACTGCATTCAAATCTCTAAGTAATATTTTCAGTTGCTGCTTTAATTTAGTAAGTTCGTGAATCGAAATGTTGGCCCTGGTATTTTTCATATCTTCAACTACATTATACTCAATAGTGTTTGAGACTACCACTGTTTTTTATGTAGGTGGAGTATCTAAAGTAACGATACTTGCTTGTGTAGCCTTAGAAGTATAATTTTTACTTGATGTTTTATCCTCAGCAGGCATTGAATTCTTCTGTTGTTGATTTGGTTGCATTGCTTCAATATTCTTTTTTCTCCTTGCACTCATAGGTAAAGCTTCTTGTTGTTCTTCATTTGGTAGGATGAAATCACACATTCCATTTAGTTCAACTTCTTCTTCTTCTTCATTTTCTTCTTCCTTTGTTTTCTCTTCCTCTATATCTTGATCGGATTCAGCATTAGATATGATATTCGGTGGTTGAGTATTAGAGGATTGATCTTTCTTGAAGGGTCTGAAAGTCTTTTTTGAGCTATAACTTTCAGCAACTTGTTTCTTGATATATTCCATCTCATTTGTCATAGTCTTTAAAACTTTCTAAAGATCTTCTACATCAAAAGGGTCTTTAGATGGCTTTCTTTTTTAATCATCTTTGAAGGATACTTTCTTTGATTTTATGTCTTCTTAGGATTTCTTCTTCTCAAGAGCGATTATGCGTTTATCTACAGATAAATATTCCTTCATGTTTTCTACGATTGTAGGCAGTTTTTATCTATCAACAAAAATGGCTATATTGGATGGAAGAGATGAATATACCACTCAATTTGAGCTTCTGCACCAGGAACTGATGTAGAAGGAATTTTATTGAACAATTTATTAAATCTTGAATTAAAATCTTTTATTTTATCCGCTAATTTAGCCTTTAGATTTGATAAATCATTGATGAGCATTGCAGTGGTCTTATCATCCCCAAACTTAGCTAGAAATTGTTCTTCAAACATATTCTAGCTAGTTATAGAGCGGGCAGGTAATGAAAAATACCAAGATCCTGTAGATCCTGTGAGAGTGTATGGAAATAATATTACAACACAATCCTCTTCAACTACCTATTTTAAATTGATGGCTAGCATATAATTATGGATGTGTTCTTCTGCCGAAAGACCATCATCAAGATTAAATTTAGGTAACCATATTTCAGGTGATTTTGGAAGAGCATGAAGAGGAGCGGGCATATTTATGGCCCCTGAATTGTTCCATGGTCATACATTTGGTGGAGGTACTTGGCCTGCCATTAGAACTTGGGTGGATGTGATGGATTGAGTTTGAGTTGAAGAAGAGGCAAGCTGAGTGCTAGAACTAGTTGAAGGGATAGTAGTCTGAGTACTGGAACTAGTTAAAGTAACACTAATCGTTGGAGTGGAAGTGGTGGAAGTGAGTGGAGGTAATGGAGGTGAATGGGATAAGATCTCACTAGCGATTGAATCTGATTGAGTCCGATTTATTATCCTTCGAGAACTATCAATGGGAAATTCAAAAGGAAGGATTCCTGACTTTTGACTTTTTGATCGAGTTAATATTCTTCTAGGTTGTAAAGAAGAAAAAATAATAATCTCATATGTTTGAGAAGATTCAAGCTTTTCAGCAGAAATGGATACTCTCTCTAACTTTTCTATCAAATACTGAACTTCAGGGGAATTTTGAAGAAAATCAGGAGACAATATGGGTTGAGTATCACTAGGAGACTTAGGAGGAGGATACTCAACTTGAGATTTTAAAGATGTAGATCTAGATAATTTTCTAGAAGTTGATGGGGATCTAGAGGGAGAGAGACTTTTAGGTTGACCTTTAGATTGATCATACCTTCTTTCCATTCACAATTCCCTCCTTCTAGCGCCAAAATGTTGAGGCCTCAGAATTTCGTTGCCACAACATGGGGGAAGACCACCCAGTCTAGACCTTAAAGAAGCTCCTTTTCTGTTTGGTGTGGTGGCTCCGACTGGGGATAGTGGGACTAGTTTCCCAATAAGGATGATTTTGGGGTGTCTTTTGGTTATATAACCTGCAATGGAAAATGATTCTAATATATCACATGCATCTATCTAACACTATCTATTCTAGTATATACCCGGGGTTTTTCTTCCTCTATGCGATCTAAAGAGATACCCTTCAACTATTATTAATGAAGATTATTTAATAGTTGAAAGAGATGAAAATTATGTAAAGATGATTCTTCTAACAAAATAGTTTGATTAGAAGAATTGTGAAAATTATATCGCATTCATATGTGTGATTATATATCCAATAATAAATCACATACAAATATTAGTATAGAATTTCATTTAACATTCATCTATAATGATGTTTCAAATATATAATGCAATAAAAAGATGGTTGTCAATCTAGAATGAAAAACTTAATACAAGTGAATAGAAGTATCATATGTACGAAGTTCTACTCATGTAAATTGACAGTATATTATCTGCTCCTCTTCACTTTAAAGCAATTTAAAGAGTACAATAGTGCAACATCAGTTAAATAACTTCAAATGTCAAAATATAACAGATTTTGTTCCATTAATTCATCAAAGAATTCACAAACTTAAAAAAGTGCACTCTTTGCAATTTTTTTTGAGAAAAGTTACGAACACTTCTGTAAATGCATGAGATGGGTTTAATTACTAAATTAAATATGTTTAAAAATATATTATTACATAAAAATAGAGGAGGTTTCAAACAACCATCCTCGTAAGACAAAATTTAACTACAATCTAGGAAAATAAAGTAACAATATAATTATGAATTCCGATCTTTCATTTGGATTCAATCCCCAAGTTGACAAATATCTAGCATAGGTTTGAGCTGAGCTAGCTGCAAAATCATTGATCTAAACTGTCCCTTGTATACCTCATTTGAGAGTTCTAGATGCGATGTTTTTGTTGAATCTGTTAAAGATTGCAGGGTCTGGTACTGATGATAAGGTTTGATCATAAAATTCCAATAATTTTCTTGATCAAACTTATTTATCTTTTTAATCATTTCTTCCTTCATTTCCACCCTTTTTTTCCACTGTTTTTCCAGCTGCTTGACTTCTGAGAGAATTTCAGATGTGCATTCTTCGATAAGTTCTGATTTCAAAAGTTGTTGAAGTACAGATTCCATAATTTCCTTCGTTAACCTTGATGCTTTCGTTGTTGTTTTCTCTGTCTGCTTTATCTGTGCTTCCCAATCCTTAAATAATATTTCATTGTGGAATTTATCTACCTGGGGTAGATCGGCTTCTTTGCCTGAGTCTGATTTTTCCCATTGAATGTGTTCATTGATTTCCTTTTCAATCATATCACATCAAGTTTCTGGATAGCCACTTGATGGATCGGTATTTCACTTGAGTCACAATAAGAGCTAGGGATAGAAGCTTGTTGGAAAAATACTTCTTGTTTTTGCTTTAGCTTAGCATTCACATCCAATGCTTCCTTTATGAGTTTCTCTAGTTGTGGTTGGCTTTGTAATTTGTTTATTGTTGCTTCTAGTTGTGTTTTCTTCGCAGTGAGTTGTACTTGATTCTGTAATTTTAATCCTTTTGAAATCGAGACATATTCAATTCCATTTGCTCGTTGGAGTTAGACTTTTCTTGCTTTAATAGTCTCTTTAAATCTTGTATTTTATCTTCTTTCTGCTTCAGTAATATTTGAACTTATGTGGCCTTATCAATAGTGGCAGTAGCATATGCCCCTGCAAACTGTGATAGCTTGGTTAAATGTTCAGTAGGATTAGCTAGAGGATGATTCCATAAAAATTCAAGAGATTAATTTGAAGGGCTTGAGATTGTATCATCATTCTTCTCTTTTTTTTCCTATTGACTACAGCCTTATGAATAGGACTGTAGAATACATCCATCGAAGGGATTTTCTCAACTTGTAATACTATATTCTCTATAGGATAAGACAGAATGATCTCTCGATCATGAGTTTCAAGAACTTGTTGTAGTGGAGTAATAGTTTCCACTAGTTTTTTACAATGTTATGGCGTCTGAAAACTGATAGACTGATTAGTATTAGGATTTTTTTGAGGCATTTTTATGGCCTTAGAAAACGTATCCCATTCACCCTTCAAATCCTTTGGCTGAGATTTTTCTAACTGATCAAGTATATCTTGACTATGCTGAACTTCTTGGGAAGATGATTCTGTTCCATTACTTTTTCCTTTCTCTTCCATCTCAATCTATTTGATTACCTCTTCTAGGTTCTCCTTTCTATTTTCAGATTCATTTGCAAAATGATCTGAATCCTGAGATTGATGTTCTGATTCTCCTGACTCATCTTCAGACATGTCCTTAGCTTCATTATCCAAGCTAATACTTGGAGTTGGTCTGTTGACATCTTCAATAGTCAATAAATCCAGAGGAATCTTTTCCAGTCTCTTGATTTTGTATGCTTGGAAGGCTTCCAAGTCATCTTGATTGAGTTGACTGGATGCAAACTTAAGTACATCTGAAAACTTTTCAATACCTTGAAAGAAATCATCATATATATCTATCTATTTCACAAAAGGATTCATTTTAAGCTCTGTGATGAAATTCTTAATCACATCATTGGGGTTATATGAGCGCTTTGGCATTACATCCAAATTCAAAAAAATAACGTTTGAAACTCCCTTATATGCATGACCAATATCAAAAAGTGAAAAAGTACCACACTGTAAAGGAAAGTTAGGCCAAACAATTTTCTTAGCATCTTTAAGCTGTTTTGGAATACCATTTACAACAAGCTGGTAGGAAATATCTCTAGCAAGTAACTTGTCAGGAACATAATATGGCAGGACGTCAGGAGAAGCATAAATCCCAAAAAATCTAATATAAGTGAAACTTACCTTTACAAACTATCTAACAACAAGAAAAATGTTTGTACTAGCCTATTTGGAAACCCTAGGGGCTTTCTCATTGAATATAATCTGGTGCTTAAGCAACATGAATCTATGGAAAATTTTATGAAAATGTAGATGAAAGTCTAATTCCGAAAGGGCTATGTGGTAAATGTGGATTGGAGTAGGGTCTTGGGTCATCCATTTCCATCCCATGGTAGGAAAACTAGAAGAAAAGAAAATTGTGTCCACAATATAGGAACTCATGTAAAAGGGGGGGTATTTTTCTAGATGAAACCACTTATTTTACTCCTATACTCCATGATATTTCTAGCAAAATTATCAGATATGATATTTTACCAATTCAGAATTAAGGAATTGGCGATTGCATTAATTAATGGGACCCAATCTACAGAAAACCTAGTTGTACAAGATTTCTTAAATAATATACACAACATACTGACATCATAGCAGTAAGGGGAAGGAATTTGTGCTATTCGGTATGTACCAAGTTTATCTTGTTTAAGCTTACCTTGGTCATCCTTCCATTCCTTTATGACTTTCATCAGGTCTGGATTTTTTTCTCTAAAGCTTTGAAGAAAAATTTGTCATAGTTCTATTGCGGGATAGGTAAGTGGTACATTGTCCTCAAATATTCTACCCTGAATGAATTTATATTCTTGACCTTTGAACCCTTGAATGTTCTATCTTCTACATTCAAGTGGTCAATTACCCACTTAACCATATCTGTATAGGGGAGAATCTTTGGCCTTGCTGCTACCTTATGGATTAATGAGCATGCATTGTCGAAATAGGTCGGGTCTGAAGGAACTGATGCGCCTACTATAGAAACTCTGATTATTACCCTTGGCTTTTCATCCTCAAAGAACTAATACATTTCCTCCCATGAAGAGCTTCCGCAATCCTTGTTTCATGTGGTATCTAAGAATAGGGGAGACATATCTAAGCCATCGGTAGGTGATGCTTGGATAATCTCTTTTCCTTTCTTGCTCATCTCTATTTTCCTTGATTCGTTAAGTGGTTTCATGATTTCAAGAAAATAGAGAAAACATTAAAAATATAGATAATAGAGAGGCATATTGAATTAAAACAAACCTGACGTTCAATCATTTCAATCATGCTTGAAGTAGATATGAATCTATCAAAATTTACTCCTATCAAATGTTGTTAATTACCGATAATCTTTTAATCAAATCTCTTACACACCTTCATGTGAAATATATATCGATCAATTTAAGAAGTTAGATTTTATATTTAGTTTGATTTAACATGAATCATTTCCCATGCTTTATAAATTAACTACCATTCATCGCATATCGCAATTTATAACTATTTCCACTCGTTATGTTACCAATAAATCTCGCGAAATGCGATCTATGCAAATTGCACATCGCAATTTATATGTGGTAATAAACTTGCTTTTAGTTATGTCCTACGAAATGCGAAATGCGCTTTTAGAAATCATGCCGCTACGCTTTAACGTACTTTGGAGTTTTATGTCTATTTCTTTATTGGTTCGTCGAGTCTGTTTAATCACAAATTTTACCAAATTTCTTAAAAGCTAGATCGTTTTACAAGGCGCGATGCGATTTTAATTTATAATGGTGTTTAAAGCATTTGAAAAAAGAGTTTAATATAACTTTGGAAAGGGTTTAGCACATATCACATGCCGCGTGACTTAGTATGTTTTAAATTTTTTAAGATCGTAAGCTATGCGAATTGTGATGCATGCTAAATAATGAAAGCAGAAAAGAAAAAGAAACTTTATTTCCTAAATTTTTTTGACTTAAGCTAAAAATTAACCAAAATAAATTTCCTATTTATTTTTAAAGGGTCCCCATTTAGTAAAAATAAATGGGGGTTGTTGTACAACACAACATGCCTTTGATAGAAATCTTTATTTCCTCGGTTTATTCTACTCTGAGGTGTCAGGTTTCTCTTAAGGCTCATGTTATAATCCCTTACTTACTGTCTTCCCTTATGAATTCTTCTAGGTACCACCGCATATGAACTATTGGGTACGACTAAGCCTTCCTTTCCGGTTATATGATTCATAAATGAAAACCTTCCATTGGTCTAGATCGGGGTATTGAGTTCGAGGAGAATCCCACCAAACAAATAGGTCCAGTCCAAGAGAATGGACAAGAGGCAAGCCCAACCAATAGGTCAGGTCTTGGACAAGAGGAATTCCTGGAGTAAGAGGTCTAAATAGGTGGCCAGCGGCAATTTTTTTCTAATGTTTTAAATTAATATAAACCAATGTTTTTTCCTCTTAAAAATAAATAATGCAACTTCAAATGCACTAGCTACACAATTTGTTTATTGGAAATGAAATTTATATTAAAGACGGGCTAAACTTTTATTGTAGTTTCATAACATACCATACAAGAGCAGAGTTTCCGATTATGTAATTTCTTTAATTTACTTTCTTATATTCTGAATTGAAGGATTTGAAAAGTGGTCAGAGCATGATGTTCTTTGTCCTTGTCCCCCTTGAGTGAACTGTCTGAACATGATGGCATATCTTAGACATTTCAGTTAGATATATCATATGATTCAATCAGTTATAGATTTACACTGTAAATGAAAATGGTACATAGCCCATTAGTCTATAAATGATGAGATCACTGACTTAGTAAACTTCGATATCTACACCTACACAATAACACAGTTACCGTAAGAACTAATGAAACACTTGTCGCTCAAATTTACCGTATGGATCCTAATTCCTGCCCTCACCCCAAATGGTCTCTTTCATACCGCCTTCATAAAAAGCCTCTACTCTAATGTATAATGGTAATTTTATAGTTAGTCTTCCCACGTTTTGTAGAAAATAGGAACTGCAAACTTTAATTAGTGACATTTATGAGTGAAAGTTGTAATTGAATATGTGTGGAGCTACAAGGGATTTTATGTTGAGAGGGACATAATTTTTAGCTTTTCGGTTTACTTTGAAAAATTTTACACCACGTTTGGGCCTTGTGGGTGCTTCATGAGATGTGGGGTGCATAGTGAATGGTTGGCACATACTCTTCCATGATGGACTTAGAAATTGGAGGTGGTTAACTATTTGTTGCTAGACCTTGTTTGGATGTTTGAAAGACATTCTTCCTCGAAGTGTTGGATTAGTATGGAACTTGGTGAATTCTTGTTGTTGATGCATGAAGGGAGTTTGTGTGCCTGGAGTAGAGTTGGGTATTTCATCATGAAAAAAACCACCCAAAATCAACATGAGCACAGAAACTCCCTTGAAATGTAAAATCTTGGGTTGAGGGAGTGGATATGTAGGTGTGGGATTTCTCAAGGTGACACATTACCTTGGATATGCATTGTCCTTAAGGAGACACATGACCTAGGAGATGCATTGGAGCTTAGGACCTTTGGAGGATTGTTGGACCTTGGGGAGTAGTGCTCATGCCATGGAAGGCTTTCTTGTTAATCACTGTCACCCTTGATGTTGACACATGTCACGTAGAG
This sequence comes from Pinus albicaulis, assembly GCA_034641835.2. Classification (NCBI taxonomy): domain Eukaryota; kingdom Viridiplantae; phylum Streptophyta; class Pinopsida; order Pinales; family Pinaceae; genus Pinus; species Pinus albicaulis. The sequence goes on along the minus strand of CM076583.1, from coordinate 1,022,434,698 downwards.
TAGAGTGCTTCACATGGGTGGACCTACTTGTGTCTTGCAAGTTTTCTTTTAGTGGACTAGATACACTTGTTATTGCAAATCCCCTTTACTTATCGTATAAAAATAGCAAGGAGTGAGTTGTTATTAAAGTCAATTGTGCACTTGTGCATATTCCTTTTCATACTTGGGTTAGGGATGTAAGAGCGGTGCTACTCTCTCTCTCTCTCGCGCGCGTGCTGAGAATATATCTGAGTTGATGTGTATGTTGGTGACAATATATCTAAGTTGTGCCTTGCTCTATCTTTCTTACAAGGATTCCTTGAAAGATAAATAGATTGGTGAACATCGGTAACTAATCTGAACTGTAAAGAAAAATATGATATGAATCTGCTATTAATTGAGGTTCTAATACCAATGATGTGAGCCAACCCAGATTCTAATATTATAACTAAAATTTAATATCCAAAAATTCTGGAACTAGATCTGAAATCTAAAAAATAAATTAGACCAAAAACCAAAAATTAAGAAGGCCCTAACTATAGAAAATTTTTAATAATTAAAAAATAATAGCAAATAGATAGGGAAAAGAAATGACAAAAAATACTAGTGATTTCAACCAGAACTGGATAATGACTTTGAAGAACAAATGTAAATGATAGGAGGAAGTAGTTTGGAGCTGACTAACCCAGAAAATAATTATGATACAAAGGAATTCTTTTGAGAAGGTATGGATGCCAACTAATGTCAAATCAACAGCAGTATTGATGTTGCCTTTACCCCAAATACTTTCTTCCAAAATACATGAAATAACACACTTCACAAACAGCTCTGTCAAGGTATGGATGCCAACTTAGGCCCAAGGCAGTATGGATCCTGATTCTTGCCCTTGCCCAAAATGGTCTCTTTCATACCGCCTTCATAAAAATCCTCTACATTTCTAATGGTAATTTTATAGTTAGTCTTACCACTTTTTGTAGAAAAGAGGAGCTGCAAACTTTGATTAGTGACACTTATGAGTGACATTATAAAGGATTTTATGATGAGAGGGACATATTTTTAGCTTTTCAAGTTACTTTGAAAATTTTTACACCATGTTTGGTCCTTGTGGGTGCTTCATGAGATGTGGGGTGCATATTGTATGGTTGGCCCATGCTCTTCCATGATGGACTTGGAATTGCAGGTGGTTTACTATTTTCTACTAGACCTTGTTTGGATTTTTGAAAAACATTCTTCCTTGAAGTTTTGGATAAGTATGGAGCTCGGTGCCTTCATGTCACTGATGCATGAAGGGAGTTGGTGTGCTTGGAGTATATTTGGGTATTTCACCATGAAAAAAACCTCCAAAAATCAACATGAGCACACAAACTCCCTTGACATGTGAACTCGTGGGTTGAGGGAGTGGATATGTAGATGTGGGAGTCCTTAAGGTGACACATTACCTTGGATATGCATTGTCCTTAAGGAGACACATGACCTTGGAGATGAATTGGAGCTTAGGACCTTTGGAGTATTTTTGGACCTTGGGGAGTAGTGTTCATGCCATGAAGAGCTTTCTTGTTAATAATTGTCACCTTTGATGCTGACACATGTCACGTAGAGTAGAGTGCTTCACATGCTTGGACCTTCTTGTGTCTTTAAAGTTTTCTTGTAGTGGAATAGGTCCACTTTTTATTGTAAATATCCTTTACCTCTCATATAAATAGAGGAAGGAGTGAGTTGTTATTATAGTTGATCATGCACTTGTGCATATTCCTTTTCATACTTGGGTTAGGGATGTAAGAGTAGTGCTACTCTCTCTCTCTCTCTCTCTCTCTCTCTCTCTCTCTCTCATTAAATCTTATTTGCACTTTATGTCTTTTTTTCTTAAGGTGCTTGGATTTCTTGGAACATTCACCTGAAAAGGTCATATATATAAAGAAGAAATGAAACCCATGAACACAATCAAAACCTACCATATAATTCTCCATGCTTTTGAAAAACCTAGATAGGGAAAACCAATATAATCCCTAGCTCCACCAAAGATACTCCAACAATCTAAAATAACCATGAGAAAAACCTCCATTTCAGACTATATTTGGAGGAGCCACTGTAAAACCTAAGTTATTTTGGAATTGTATTATTTCAGATTTGACTTCAAGCTTACCACTACCTTTAATACCTTGTTACTCCCATAAATTATGCCATTTAAAATATTTGACTTCCGGATTTTCATAAATACAATTTCCTCAATAATATATTTCAACACTTCTATATTCATAGTTAGATCATATTCCAATAATATATACATTTTTTGTACCGATCATCAATTGTCTCACGAAGAGAAATCATGTCACAAGCGGCAATTGAACTTGGTTTGAGAGCATATTAATTTATCCTCTCAAGTGCTTGAGATAGACCAAGAAAAACATGTATAATCATACTCAATCACTAAGGATTTTTGTTGGTTTATCTCTTTATTAGACTCAAACTTTCTCAATTAGCAACAAATAATGATTGTTAAAATACTTTGATACATTCTTCTATGGATGCATTTGTTTGAGTAATAAGAACAATGAGATTCCAAAGTGTCATTATGAATTTAGTTGTGGATATTTGAGATTTCTTGAAAAAGACACCATTCGCTGAGGAAAATGCAGCTTTAGATAGTGTTGATCTACTTTATCTGAAAGAAAAAATGGAATCCAAGGACGATGTTGAACGACTTTGCCAGAGGACAGAGAAATGTGCTTTTGAATCCTTTAAGATGTCCTTTGTTTATGCATTTTCTTGTGTTGGTGAAAACATGAATTTTATAGTATATTATATTTTGAGAAAATCATTTTCTTTATCAAAATTCATTATACAAATTAATATGGCTTCCTGGATAGTTTCCCGGCATTGTATTACCTACCTAAATCTTTAGTTATGCTTATTTTGAGTTGTAGATTCTTGAATTTTTTTTCACAGATCAGCAAGCTTGGTTGATTCTTCTTCTCCAATACCTCTTCCACTTCACGTTGGACCAAATCCTAATAGTGGTATTAGGTTTGTTGTATCTCTTTTAAGTTCCATTTATTCTTGAAGTAGTTAGATCCTGAGTTATGCTCCCAAGGGTTTTAACTACTTTTTGTGTTAATAAAGTCTAGAACAATTAAACGATTACAAAGTTGACCCTCCAAATATGAGACTCTGATATTCAAAAGAGAGACAATAATCCAAATTTTCAATGATCCACCCTTTGCTATTATCAACACGAGTTTGACTCTCAAGTGTAGACAAATTCTTACGTTATTGCATTTGGATGAATCCATAAACATAAGAGGAACTGTAAATATGGTTCAATTGCATGAAAATGCAAATATGGTTATATTTATATCTTTATGACCAGTTACAACTATCATGAGTCACTATTAGTGGCTTGCTTGTCATTCCAATCACTATCATGATTTCACATGGACATAATTACTATCTCATGGATTGTGATTCCTCTCTTACTATATATAGACAAGGAAAATTGTTGGGTTCCAACATGTCCCTAGTTTAGATTTTCATTATTTTTATAAAGTTCTTATGCCTTGCACATGAAGAAGAGGAGCAACAATATGACATGCATACTAATTCTTTTGCCACAATTCTTTGTGATATTTAATTCAACTTGGAGTTGTATTTATCCATGATTGAACTGAATTTTTTCCCCAATCAAACATAACAATATTCTTAATTCTAAATTTAGGATATTCTGTTACACATTTTCTTACATCTAAGACACTCTAATTTTCCAATTGGGCATAGCTGAAGATTTTTGTAACTCCCATCTTACTTATGCATGCAACACTCTCATGAACACACAAATACCAATTTATATTTTATTCTCTATTTAATTACATGAACTGGAGTAGTCATCAAATGGTTAACCTCAAAAATGTGAATTGAATCAAAGCTAGATAAAAACCGGATCAAAAAACAGGTTGTCCAAAAATACATAAATGATTCAAATTTAGGAAAAAACATATATATTAATGTGCATCCATATGAATCAAAACCATTATACAAAAATGTTCCCATTTAACTTGATTTTTCCTGGGCACAGATTTGGAGGTTTCCCAACATGAAATTCCTAAAGAATATGTTGTCCTGAAGCCTAGCATGCACCATGTCATAGTTAAAATCAAAAGTATTTGCCACCCTTAAACCTAGCACTAGTCTAAGAATTCAATACCATACTAAGAGCATATTTGTGCTAAGAAATTTCACCATGCATTTAAAGCCAAATTTTTTCTTAAAGGGTGAAAGTGGTTATGTATCTCATAACTCTATTTGAAGGAAAAAAGTTTGTATCATACAACAAGGGCAAGCATGAAATGTCTGTTCTATAGCTAGAAGTATTGTTATGACATTGTTCACACACCAGCACTAAAGATGCGACATATTGTGTGCATCCTTAGATATGTTTGAGATTGCAAGCTAATTGTTTAAATAAATGCATGTATAAAAACCTATATATCAACAAAATAACCATAATTATTTTTTCTTCTAGAATTTTGGGCTGAATTCACAATAGTATGCTAAAAAGTGTCATTTTAATGTCTGGAAATTAGGATATATAAATGTGAGATATATACTCTATGTCTTTGGGTTATCTAATTTTTTGAACTTTGAAATTTGAAGAAATTCCTGAATGGACTTCGTAAATACTCTAAATATAGTGGTAAGGTAGTGGTACCATAGATTGTGTTATTTCAAAGATCGCCAAAGACTTGGTGCAGTGACTCAACCTACCCACGACCCCTCACTCATCACCCTACCAATTGGGATGGGTGAAAAAAGAGGGCCCTCGCCTTATAGTCTCACAACACTGTGTTGTGATATTTTCCATTGGTCTTTCTATGACACAATGGTATCTGATGTTTCTTCATTCGATTGTGCCGACCTTCTGCTTGTTCTCCCTTACCAATAACAATTCCATGCTATCTATAATGCTAAAATTCCATATTTTCACAAAATACAATGTCCCGAATAAATAACTATATGTATAGAATCTATACCTATGTTTAGGAATATATAATTTGTGTTGGAGTTGTTCCTTTATGTTTTACTACAATCCTGATGTTGAAAAGCTTTAGCTAAATTTTTTCATCAATTGCTCATAGAATATGCAAAAGGAAATGATTGTCAAAATGTGGCAAATTTTGTGTTTCTCCTAATTTCTTTTTTTATTGTTCATGAAAATATAATCATGTTGCAGGAATGAGTTTTCCTACATTCTATTTCAATTTGTGGATTTTATTTTCCTCCCCTTTTCTTACAAGGATGTAGATTTCATTTTCCTGTTGATGGTTTTTGCATGTATCTTATCGAGCCCCAAATGTTGGTAATGGAGCAGATCTTGAGAAGTAGTCGTGGACATAGACTCTATCAGAGGTTAATGTTACAATACCACTTCCACTTGGTACCAGAAAAAGTTTAATGTTATGTGCATAAAGAAGAGTTATATAATGACAGGGTTGAAAGGTAAACCTCATGTCTTAGTTGTAAGTCATTTATTTGTGTTTCTTAGTTGTACGTCATCTGTTTGATTTTGAGCTTTATTAGATCAATTATTTCACTAATCCAATATCCATGGCCATTATTTCTCACCTGATGTAAGTTACTTGACATGGTTTATATAAGATTCAATTCTAGGACACTTCTATTTTAATTCAATATTATATTTATTAAAATGATGTTCATATTTTGATTGGTTTACTGGGAGCTTGATTTAAAAAAGTTTTGTAAAGCCCACATGGATGTTATTTTTTCAGGGTGAGATCTTTGCACTTGTAAGGTCAGATGAGTCCTAGAACATAGGTATACATCAAGCACATCTTTGGCCTTTGTTGTGTATTTGTTATTATTTATATCATTTATGGATGGTTATTGATTGATTTAAAACAAAGGATGAGAAGGTCCTGTCAATTCTCTTGACAAAACAAAATCAAATGGAGTGGTAGAATTGTGTTTTAAAGGGTGAGCCACAAATCTGATCTGGATCCATAGACATGACAAACAGTGTAAAAAAATGATGCTATTGACGAGTCTTCCCCACTAATAAGCTTTAAATGTTAGACCAATGCCCAGATTTTAGTTATCTGCAATGGAAATAGTGACTAGCTTTAAATGATTTGTATGAATAGCAAGTCTGGCCATTTTCCTATTCTTTTCCTATGAATGATATTAATTTTTCAAACTCCAACTATTTTTTTGTTGAAATAATTAAAGCTTTGATGACAAACATATAGTTTTCAAAGCTCTTTTATAAATCTATTTTCTTGAGAAAAAATTTCTTTTTACTTTATGTACCACAATTTCTACTGTGTGACATATGCTATGATATAATTTCCTGGATAAATAGAAAGAAGTGTTATACAATTTAGTCTTTTTTAAATCTGAAGAAACTGGATTTCCAAATACAAAGTTTATTAATTAAGAACATCTTTCAGACTTCTTAGCTAAGTTATGATTATATATCGGCAGGGAATTTTGTGTATGTTTATGTTGTTTTGTCTCTTTGGTTTCTGTCAGGTAAGAATGGTTAATAACGAATGTGTTCTTAAGCAACAGGCACATATCTTATTCTACGATCGACGGGGATCTCCATGGTTTTCAGGCATGGCAATGGAAACACGAATGTTTTTCTTGTTTAGTAAAAGATTGTTAAGACTTTAATTTATTGAAAGTTGTAGAATTTACAATCTATAAAGGTTTCAAAATATAATTTTTAAAAGTCTAATTCTTTAAAGGGTGATAGCTCAACGGAAGAGCACCATCGTGCCTTGATATTCATAGGGAATGGTGGTGATCAGTTTTTGGTGACAGATCAAGGGGGATTCACTCAATGAACCCGTGACATATGATGTGCATTCGTGGCATACTAAACAATACCCCTAATTTTACTACAAATTGGAAAATACTTCTAAAAATCACATTATTTAACCCCCTACTAATACGAACCCAATATACATTCCCAATTTAAAAACCCCTAATTTCACTAGATATTGTAGGTATCCATTTTTCCATTAACATTTTTTATACCCCTTTATATTTTTACATTAACTTCGAGCTCCATTTTTTATACCTACAAATATAAAGACCCTTTACCCCCTATATATCCTCCAATGTATTATGTCATTTTTCCCTCAATATATATCCCCCAATATGAACCCATGTGGTATGGTATTGCTACCCTAGTGAAGCACCCGTGTGACGGATGCTCTTTTAACCATCACCAATGAGCTTATGGTGACATTTTTTGACTGTCACCAAAATATGAAATGGTGACAGTCAACTAACGCCACCATATATACTCATCAATAGTGACGACCATGAAAGGTCTATCACCATAAATCGTTGTTTGTAATATTCCCAATTATCCATGAGCTAGTTGGAATATTAATTTTTGTTTTTCCGCTTTGTTTTATGAATAAGAGGACAATGGAGGTCGATAAGTCTCCTTAATAATGAATAAATCAATGCCAATGTAAAAATGATATATCTTGGCAGCTTAATTGAGCACCTTTAGGTGTGAAAAGGGGCTGGAACACCTTGACCGGGTCAACTTTGACCAAATCAACAACGCTGTCATGGAGGAGTGGCAATCAAGGAAATATAATGTAGTTTTAGATGGAGATGCTTTGCATGGAAGTAGTGCCATTATTGGATGGGGCTTATGGTTTGGAAGCTCATATCTTATAAAAGGAAGAGGATGGAAGCCATGTTGATATATGTTTATGTATTTGATATTTCTGAATATATGGTATGTTTACACATATAGCTTTCTTCAGCTGTTTAGCTAAGACTGCAAGTGATGTTTAGCACTGGGTGTTCCTGATCAGGAATCCCACCTCTTCCATTGAGAAGCTCTTGGAATATTCTTGCACTATACTTCCACTATCAGGCATTTCGCCAAGCTTTAGTCTCATGTACAACACAGTTATGTTTAGAGTTGGGTTGTGTTGCAAGGGTGTAGCAGTGGAGGAGAGAGATCTTCAATTTCTGAGCTAGTTTTCCATTGGAGGGATCATCCTTTCATCCGGAAGATTGTGAGGAAGATATCAAGGCTTCATTACGTATTTTGGCACTAGGACAAGTAGCAGTCATTAGCTACAATGCATTTTCCCTCAAGGACTGTGTTATTTTGGAGAGCAGCTACAACAATGGGTTTATTGCCCTATTTAAAGTGTTTGGGTTTCCTGTGTGGGGATCATCCCTTCATTTAGGAGATATGTTGGAGGAGGATCAGCCATCTTGTATATCATATCGCCATCTCCCATCAGTGATTCAGTTGCAGAGATTATTCAGCCCTAGGGCCAAATCTACTATACTTTGTATAGTGTGTATTTCCATAAACATTTCCTAGGTTGTCCTACAAATATGTTTTGGAGCATGGGTCTCTATCCTTAGCATTTTTGGAGCATTATATCAACATAAATATATTTTTATATCTTTCATCTGCAATTCTCTCTTAGACAATGCAGTTTTCTGCATTCATGTATTTCATGTATTAACAACATTTTCGATCTAGGTGTATGCTTTCATGGGAGGCTTGTTTTCCCAACTTTAGTGATCTTTTCCTCAAGATCTTGCACCTATTTTGCTGTTATATTTATAATGGAATGGATCTACTATTGTATCATGCTTTGATCTATTTATATTTTTGCATATTTCCAGTTTTATGTACCCTATTCCTGCTTTTCCCAATTAACCATGAGCTAGTTGGAATATTAATTCTTGTTTTGCTGCTTTTTTTTAGGAATAAGAGAACAATGGAGGCCCATAAGTCTCCTTTATAATTAATAAATCAATGTCAATGTGAAAAGGATATATCCTGGTAGCTTAATTGAGCACCTTTAGGTGTGAAAAGGGGCTGGAAAACCTTGATCAGGTCAACTTTGACCAAATCAATAGTGTTGTCATGGAGGAGTGGCAATCAATGAAAGACAACACAGTTTTAGATGGAGATGCTTTGAATGGAAGTAGTGCCATTATTGGATGGGGCTTAGGCTTTGGAAGCTCATATCTTATAAATGGAAGAGGATGGCAGAAATTTTGATATATGTTTATGTATTTGATATTTCTGAATAAATGGTCTGTTTAGACATATAGCTTTCTCTAGCTGTTTAGCTGAGATTGTGTGTTGTTTAGCACTAGGTGTTCCTGATCGGTAATCCCACCTATTCCATTGATAAGATCTTGGAGGAGTCTTGTACTAAATTTTCCACTTTCAGGCTTAAGGCCAAGCTTCATCTTTCATTTACAGTGCAGATCATGTTGAGGGTTGAGTTGTTTTGCAGGTTGCAGCAGTGGAGACCATCTTTGGGTCACTTCAGTACTTATTTTCAGTGGAGAAGGGTTACTTTACATTGGGAGGAAAATAAGGAAGGCCCTTGTTCTTATTTTTATATCTTGGTATCAATCCATTGATTTATTTTCCCCTACAGTGCAGTTTATTTCCAGATCTGCGTTATTTTGTCGGAGGGGTTACTGGATGGTTTTGGCACACTATTTTCGGGAGGAGATTTGCTAGTGAAGGGATCAGCCTCTCATCTAGGAGATCTATTGGAGGAGGTTGAATTATCTCTTATATGAGATCAGCCACACTTTCCATATCTATATGTTGCAGTGAATCTTCATCCCTAGGGCTTTGATTCAAATCTTGAACATGGTGTTTTGTTGAAAACCCTCTGGGGGTTCTTCATTGGAGGTTGTGTAGTGCCTAGATCTGTAATAGATCTATCTTTTGTAGCATATATCAGCCCATGTTATATTGTATCTTTATTTGTTGTAGAAGTGCCTTTAAAATAGCGCTGTAGCAGTCTTCCGACATTTTGATATATAGTAGCAGCACCACTTTTGAGGGTTTTATCCATTGAAGGCTTGTTCTATCTTATTGTACATCTTATGGCCCATTTCTTATGCATATTTTTCTTCTGTTCTAATGAATGAAAGGTCTCCATATTTGTCTCTTGCTTTTATATGATGTTTAACACTGTTACTCCAACATTTTCCACTATATTCCTTCTTTTCCCATTTGGGAATACTATAGTGGTATCAGAGCATAATCTTAGCACAGCCTATGCATCTTGAAAAGCCAATATGTAATTTGAAGAAGGAGATCCTCTTACTGATAGAGAGAAGAGGTATCAAAGAAGAAGACACTGGAAGTTTGATTATAAAAATGATAAAGAAGACAAGGGTAAATCCCCTTTATCTGGAGGAGAAGATGAAGAGAAACAATTTCCTAAGATTCTTCTCAAAGCTATGAAGGACATTGCTAGAGAAAATAAAGGAGATGAGGATGGATAGATACAAGGAATGCCCTAAAGGATTTCAACATGGTGAAGGCACCGACATTTCTCATCACTATAGTGATCAACTAGTGCAGCAGTAACAGGTTTCCCAGTGCTCTACAATGCCTACATTCTTGGAAGTGGGAAATGAAGGGTTTCAAGAATAAGAATCCCTTGAATACTATTTCATGGAGTATGAGTCTCAAAATTAGAGATTCAAGGACCACTTGATTTTTCAAGAATTTTTTCAAATCAAGGACAATAGGAGACCCAGACATCACAATAGAAGTGGTGAATTCATTTATAATCATGATCTACACTGCACTATGGGAAAAATTTTCTTACCCAAATTTAATGGGTCATATAAATGCACTGTCAAATCATGGGTAGAGAAGCTTGACATCCACTTCCATTTGAAAAAGTTCTATAAATGAAGGCCATTAAGATAGCAACACTGCACCTTGAGGGTGAAGCACATGATTGGTGGTTCCATGGCTTGTCTACATTGGGTCATGCCAATGTGACTGCATATTCAGAGTTCACAAGGAGGCTGGTGGAGAGTTTTGATAGAAGGTATCATGAAGCACCATTCATGGGGCTTGCAAAGCTAAAACCACAGGTAATCTAGAAACTTATACTTCTGAATTTTTGAGACTTTCTGTTATGGTTCCTGATTTATCTACAAAAAGAAGGGTCTATATGTTTATTGATGGTTAGATGAACCTCTTCACGGGTTGGTTAAGTCTACCAAGTCCACTACCCTTCAAGATGCCATTAAAAGTGCTATAGATATTCAAGATGCCTTGCCAAAAGAAAAGGCAACATTTCAGCATAAGCCCTCTTTTCCATCAAAGGGAAAATATGAGAAGGCTCCTCTTTCAAAGGAGAGCCAAAATAAAAAACCTCTTGATGATGATGTCCAAAGAGATTTAAGGAGAAGTAAGCTTTGCTTCACATGCCAATAATCTTGGGCACCCAGACATATATGTGCAGCAACAAAGTCACACTATAGAGAGGTCTTCTTAGATAATGAGGAGGAAGAAGAAGAAGAACAAGAGAGGGGTCACAGTGCTAGAATAGCAGGAGATGATCCACCACCACCAGGGGGTGAGGATGGAGCAATTGCTCCAATTAGAGGGACTCTTGCATCATTAAGAGTGGTACCCAACTATCATAAAACTTCCACACAAGAAAAATATTTGAATTTGTGCAGTAGAAGCAGGTACATGATGATCCCATCTATTATGCATATGAGATTGGTCCATGAGACATCACTATCTTGTGATAAACCACCTGGGAGTCCACCTGATGCAGATTTGGTGAGACATGTATCACATCATGATTCTCCATTCATATATCTAGGAGGAATGGGAGCATTAGAAGGCCAAGATACAACACTGAGAGTCTTGGGTAGACTCAAGGAGGAGGGAGACATTCTCCCAACATCATCATTACTCACTCTCATTTCAAATTATGCATTTTGGGAGGAGAAGCATGGGAAGGATAGCAACCTTCCAACATATATCTTTTGCATGGGAGATGTAAAGGAGAACGGCAGCCATATGACAGGTTTTCTTTGTGATAGATCATCAGCGTTGTCACTATGGAAAATTGATCCATAATGGAAATCCCAACTGTTGGTGGATTATTCAAAGGATATTTTCACATGTATGATACTTGATGACCAGATACATGAGGAGGGCTATTAAATCCAATATGAGTTCATTTATTATCATGGTAGGATCTTCTTGTCTAGAGCCTCCAAGCTCAAGGATAAGTTGCTACAAAGAGCACATGAAGAATTCCTTTTCAGCCATACTTATTCCATAAGGGCCTACAACACTATCATAGAGAGCTTCACTTGGGAAGGCTTTGAAGAGGAACTATATCAACATTTTCAAAGATGCACGAACCATGTGGAGTTGGAAGAGATACATGAATCAATGAAGGAGATATCACAACCACCTCTTTCCTCTATTGGAATGAGAGGGGATCTATCTATGGACCACTCCATTTGTATGAGCAGAAATTTTGGTAAGGAACATGCTTATGTACATGATGTTTCATTTGATGATTACTTGCATTCCATTACCATGTATATGCAAGCCATAGCTCCAAGGAGGAGCATTATTCCTGTTAGTATGAATCCTTTGTCAAAGTGTACGAAAAAGGACCACTTTAGCTACGCATAACTAATAGCCCTAACAACAAAAGTGGCTGCCAATATCTTCAGATCTGCAATTAGTTAGACAAGAAAATAGCTGCAAAATACCAGATCTATGTATGGAAAGACATTAAGCAGTAAAAACAAGGGTTTGCTCCATATACCAATAGACAAGACAAGAACAATTTTTGAAAGAATTTTTTGTATTAATGGGGCACCTGTGAGGAAAACCAGAAGGAGTGTCCAATTCCCCTCAGTGGGATGGGTTCTTGGAAGTCCTCGGCACTTCAGATCTAAGATTTCTCTCTCTAGTTGATGTAGAAAACCCAATGCAAAGAGTAGAGCTCAATGGGAGCAAATGGCAGAAAATGGTGACCAAGTGTATAGATCCAGAGTGATCTAATAGGCAACAAAAGGTGAAGAATGGAAGGGAAAACCCCCCTATTTATAACAAAATATTGGGTCATTCTAGATCTTGGTGCATGGGTTAACCAGATCTAGATCCACTTTTTATGGAATATTTTATTATATTTGTTGGAGGGAAAAGGTATTTGACTTGGGTCAAATCCCTTAATTTGTCAAAAATAAATAAATAAATGATTTATTTATCTTTTTAAGGAAGCGATTAGAAGATAATCAAATAAATAATGATTTATTTAATTATTTAAGGAAGTGGTTGAAAGATAATTAAATAAATAATGATTTATCTAATTATTTATGGGTGATTTGGTCATATTTAACAAGGAATATCATCTAAAAAAGGTTTAAATGATTATTCCTAGAAAATAATAAGATAAATAAAGGTTTATCTAATTAGTTTCTTTGATTTTGGGTTAAACATGACTGGGAATAATAATTAAATTATGGTTTAATTAATTATTCCATGAGGAAAATCAAACAAATATGGGTTTGTTTAATATTTCCTTTTGGGGTTTCCTGTTTTAACATAGTGAAAGCGATTTTACTTAGGGTAAAACTGGTCTTACATGGTGTACTTGGGTCCATCTAATGATAATAAGTTAGATGACCAAAAAATGGTGTAACAGATTGCCCCCCAGCGTGCGAGTGTCAGGAGCAAATCGTATGACCGAAGTACGTTGTAAGAACACAATCACTAGACAACAAAAGGGATGTCAGAGAGAGAAATGTAAGGTAGATAGTGTGCTGAAGGACTAGACCATGAGGAGACGAGACTCGCAGGTGCAACAAGTCTCTTTTTATGAGAGGGTACCTGTGCTGAAGGCGGCGGGGGAGGCATACCTATGCCTGCCGAGACAAAGTACAAAAGAATAGTGTGTCCAGTAAACAAGGGACCGAACCATAAAGTACAGTTGGCATAATCATGAGCCAGATAAAAATACAATGAGGAATCCCACATACATGCTGTGCCTGGGATAACAGCCAGGACTTGTACAATAATATCTGAGTACATGAGATACGAATACAACCCAAATGCCCCCTGTAAATGGGGAAGGGCTCACAAAATCTGACTGATACATGCAAGTCAAAGAGGCGCTGCAAGTGGCTATGGCCAACATCATCAAATATCTGGAGCTGCATCGAAGGCTGCAAAGAAGAGGACATCCGAGCATGTGGGGGGCTACCTGCAGGGCCACCCCCCCATGAGGGTTGAAAAATCTCACACACACCCGGGAATCATCAAGAGCTGCTGCTGGATCACTGGACCATCAAGTATACGAATCTCGATCATGCTGAAAAGAGCTGGAGAAACAATCAAGCCAAAGGAAAAGGAGGTATCCCTTTGCCTGATCCAAGGCACCGAACAAGAGTGGAAGCTGGAACCAAGGTACACCGCCCTCTAGACCTGGCTTCTGGAATGAAAGAGCTGATGTCGACAGAAGGAGGTCCGCCATAGTTGAGGCAATGAGAGACCCTCAACTAAGGCATGAGAGAAAAGAGTAGAGCGACGGACAGACTGACACTAATGATGATAGTGAAGTGGAAAGGACTGAGTAGCTAATGGAAGACTTCCCTTGCTAGAGCATAAAGGGCATAAATGACATGGCAGCGACTGACACAACATCATCAGGGATGGGGGACAGTGGAACTGAAGGTCATAATGTGCGACACAAGAGAGAGACCAAGCAATGACGGATGGAGGGCTATAGTGGGGTACAAAGGGACTCGGTATAGACTCCATGGAGGGAATGATGACTCAACTTGGATGCTCTAAACAAGGGCGACTCGATGGTGCTGCCACACAGTAAAGGCCCCAATGGGGGACCGTGCAAACATGAGTACATGATGGGAACTCATGACAAAAATTGACACGAACAAGGAAAAGTAAGGGGGCAAGATGGTGCCCCAAGTACAAGTGTCGTAAGTGAGGAAATTCGATTTTGAGGAGGGGTGAAGTGACCCTTCTTGGACAAAATTTGTCCTGGTGGAGTATCATATCTCAAAAAACTAATAGATACCCATTTGAGGGCTCGGTGAGATCTTTCCAATGGTGCAGACGGTTCGTCAAACGGGGCTACGGTGTGGTCACAGCAGTCGAAAAAAGAAACATGGGTTCCCTTTTAATAAGGCAGTTTTCCCTCCAAAATCACTCATTTGCTAGTGTTGTTGTGGTGAATGTAGACAGGAGAGAAGGCCCTAAATCTTGCGGTGAACGTAGCGAACAAACTGACCGTTGGAATCGCGATCCGTCAGTTGCAGGTAAGAGGTCTAACTTTTCTCTTGCATTTTGATGGATTACATTGTCAGTTTAGGGCCCAGAAATCCAGGAACAGCCCCTCCTTCATCTCTACGGCCGAGTCACACTTTTTGGGGCAAAAAGTGTGACCTAGGATGCAGGTATCAGGGAAAAAAGTGTGACCTGGTCCAGAAAAGAGCAGAAAACTGCGACCTGGGAGATGAGGGGGTTTTGGTGCTTTTTTATGGATGGAAGTTGGGTTTTGGTGGTTGGTTATGGTTTTCCCGATCTGTACACTGACAAAAATGATGTGTTTGTGCAGGTATGGCAGAGTTACGGGTCAACTGGAGAGAGAGAGATCTGGGGACACTATGGACAGAGATCCAGGCGGATCAGGGCGTCCGCCGTGTATTGGCCAGATTTGGGGTTCTCAAGTTCTTGGAGAACCCTTTGATGAGAGCAGGGGAACTGTTACTGGCCCGGATTATCAGTTATTGGGATCCAGATCAGGAGATCTTTGTAGTGCAGGGGCACAGGATCGAGCTGACGGTCCAGGACGTGTACTTCCTGACTGGTCTCCCGCCACTGGGGATGGTGGGAAACACACAGCCAGTGTTGCCGCGGGAGCGGCATATTTGTGGAGTTCGTGGAACGCCATTGTCGACCGAGTCTCCAAGTCAAGGGGACTCGAATACCGATCGGGGATCTAGAGAGGCTAGAAACCCATGCAGTGGCCGCAGCTGTGCTGCGAATCCTGGGCATCCAGGCATTCCATCACATCACTGGGGGGCAGATGATGATAGTGGAAAGTGTGTTGGGAGGGACCTACTATGGGTGGGCCCAGATGTTGTTGGTGTCGCTAAAGTGACAGTTTTCACTATGCAGGCGGTAGGTGAATCATGACTGCTCATATGGGACTTTGTTGTGCGCCTTCTTCTTTGAGAAGATCCCGACCTTGAGGCCCCATGTACAGCTTCCAGATGGGGGCCCGAGAGAGCCCAGGATGCGCCGTTAGGGACGGCTACTGTGCAGAGGAGGAGGGGCGGTCGGGCGAGTGTTTCGACCGGAGTTTTTTGCCCATTGGGATCAGATGCCTTTGTACATAGACGACTATCCCTATAGTGGGATGAGCTACTGTGGAGATCTGGATCTGCCACTTCCGCCTGGTCGAGTCTGGGGGCCCGATGGTAAGTGACAGATTGCTATTCTTGTGTGGGCATGTTAAAGTTTTTGAATAGTAATTGATGGTACTGATTCATGTACTTTTGGTATGCAGATATAGCACCGGTAAAACCAACCGGATATATGGGACGACCGGCAGCGTCTGGAGCTACAGGTCTGAGTGGGTCGAGAGCGGCGCAGAATGAGGATGCAGCCGCCCTGCTGGAGGACATCCGTCGTAGATGCGAAAGGTTGTTGACCGGAGTATCAGAGCGCGGGTGGCAGGACTTAGATGACCAGTTCATAGAGCCATGTGTTGGTCTACCCTCGGAGTGGCGAGGTGTCATGCGGCGCATGGCGATGGCCGGTCAGGCTATGCGCGATCTACATGCTGCAGGGGCAGAGCCATTGGCCCGGGATCCTCCAGATAGTGATTAGGGGTGGGGCATGTGGTGCCCTATATGATGTATGTAGGGGCAGGTGGTGCCCCCAGTTTTTGGTTTTTTGTAACATGCTATGGGCATGTCATATGTATCAGAGTAGATGGACTCTAAACACATGTTTTACGACACATATTATGGATATGCATAATTTTTTGATGGTTATGAATGTTATTGTCTTGTATGAAATGTGTGTGATAAATGCCAATCTAGAACATGGTTTGCAATACTATCTACATAGTGATTCTGTTCTCGAGGTACATGGTTGAAAGTTATGGTTTCAAATGCACGTGTCAAGATTTTCACTCGTAAATAGCGTCTAAACAGCACAGGGTTATGCACACGATAAACACCATTTAGTTGCATTACAAGAAGTAGGGAATCCAAACGAACGTGCAGATGGAGGATGCGATGAAAGAGGGCATCGACTAAGAGACCACGCACTGCATCATATTCGGCCTGATTGTTGGTGGCAGAACCAATGCATACCCCGTTAGAAAGAACAAGGGCATGCAAGGGGGTGAAGATGGCCCAACCTGCCGAGGCTAGATTCCTGGAGTAGCGACTTGCACCATCGGCGTAACCGATAAAGGGTGTGGACGGGGGGTCCTGCAGAATGGTGTGACAAGACAACAAATGAGGGGAGGAAAGGTAATGACGGCAGCGTGAGTGTACAAAAGTCATCGGGCGGCAACCGCAGGAGGGAGTGCAAGGGGCACGATGACCATGACTCATACAGGGTGGTATATGAGGGCTATCGGAAGCATGGTGAGGACTCGGGCTACGGAGGTCAACAAAGACATGGGTGGAGTGATCTCGTGTATGGGTAGGAAAAGGGTGGTCAAGGGACACAACAGGGGAGGATGCAGATGGGCTAGGCTCCGAGTGTCTCGCAGAGGAGGATAGGTAAAGAATGGTAACAGTAGACTCCGTCATCGGAACATCAGGGGGGGGAATGTCGATGGAAGCGGGGGGATCCTCAGGCTGACCTGAAGCATACTGCGCGAGGATGGGAGAGGCGGATTGATTTTGTTCAACCTCATACTCGCGGATCACCTCTAAAGAGGCGCGGTAATGCGTCAGGTGAGGACAATGGTGGGAGTAATGGCCATGAACGCCACACAAAGCACAGGGTTTGTTGGCGCGGAGAGTCTTGGGGTTCTTGGTTACGGATGAAGAAGGAGTGGAGGCTTCAGGGACCGTAGACTCGAGGAACGCGACTTTAACCATGGGCTGAATACGGGGTAACTCAGGACAAGCATGGGTGGCATGACCGGTGACATCACATAAGGCACAAGGCTTCGCGGGCGGAGGAGGAGTCGGGTCAGTCGTGGTGGTCTTGTCTTTGGGTGCCCCCTTGCGGGCTTTGCCTTTCTTCCCGGGTGTCGTCACGACAGGAGAAGGGTCCTGTGGAGGTGCTGGGGGCACAGAGGCAACGGAGGAAGCTAGGGGGACCGGTTGAACCGGTGTCAAAGCCATGTAGGGTTTGGGGTGACCAGGAGGGGTGGCGGCTGGGGGATCAAGGTACCAGACTGGTATGCCCAAGGTCAAGTTAGAGAGAGAGAGGGTAGCCATGACGGGGACAGAATATACTCCGGGAGGGGGAGCTAGGAAAGGGATCTGCCCAACAGGGTAATGACCAGGAGGGATGGCTTCGAGATGGTTGAGGCTAGGAGGAACCGATCCGGGAGGATAAAGAGGTTCAGGGATACCAGCTGTAGGGGGAGGGCCAGAAGGAGGAGGTCCGACTAGCTGAGATGAATGGCTAGGAGCGAGTTGTGGAGGGCGAGGGGGAGGTTGCTGACTACCCGAGGTAGGCCGCTTACGGGCAGCCTGAGATGATTGCATCATGCAAACATTCAAGGAGCTGGGATCAGTGATGGGAGGAGGAGGAAGGTTAGGGAAAGTTCCAAGCAGGGAGGAATCTTTGTAAACGCCGGGGGAGACACTGGTCAAGGAATCAACGGTTTTCTTGTTGGCTACAGAAGAGATGGTCGTCTCAGGGGAGGTCTGAGATTTTGGCTCATGATATGTCAACTGGTCAATGGTGACTATCTTTCCATTATGGGGGAAAGACATCTTGCGAAAGATCGCGGATGGGACAGCAGACATATCATAGGTGTAGCTTCGCCCCAATAGAATGTTGTAATCTAGCGGGCCGTCGATGACTTCGACGTCAACGCAAACAGTCTTACAGGCGAGGGTGATAGGACAATTACGAAACAGGCCAATGGGTTGGGAGGCATGACCGTCCCACGCTCGAAGGGTGATCGTGGAAGGGGCCAGTTCAGGGGATCCGAGTTTCTTCCAAACCGAAGCGGACATCACGCAGGTGGATGCCCCCTCATCAATGATACACCGGGCCACGTTGGCGTTCCGGATTTTGATTGGGATTTGGAAGGCGACGGAAGGATGGAGAGGAGGATGGTCCGATTGAGTGGCGTCGAAAACAATCATTTGGTCATCAGCAGGATCTACAGCGCCCACGGCAGATAGTAGACCCTTCTTTTGGGAAGGGCACGACTGGAGGAGTTCCAGTGTGGAAATGGCAGCAGGGGATTGCGCCAAATCGTCTACTATACTATACGAATGAGCAGCTCGACTAGAAGTAGCATTTCGACATAATGGTCCCTTAGGAATCTTGGTATGGACCTCAACTTTGGGTTGAGGGATATGTAAGGGGCCGCTGGATGTCGAAAGAGGCTCTGTAGAACCTGATGAAGGAGGCTCGGGGGCAGACTGAGCAGGAGGCTTGGGGTATTGACGAGACCAAGTTTGAAGGTGAAGATCGACGGGCGAGTTAGGATCGGAGTGCATCATGAGGATCTGGTAATCGGAGGAACCAGAAATGGAAGGGGGAGTGGCAACCTGGTTATCAGGCAGTTGGGTAGCCACGAATCCTTGCTGAGGGAAGGGATCGGTAAAAACAGTTGGTTGAGTAGTGGCCACATTAGGAGGAGCATGAGGGGAGGTGTTTTGTCCATGCAATGTGGCTTGAGACTCCCACATCTACCGCATCTGGGGTAAAAGGGGACAATCGTGGGTGTAATGACCATAAACACCGCAACACGAACAGGGTTTGTTTGTGCGAAGCGGCCTGTCCGGCTTGGGCTGAATGCCCTGTTGCTGGTTGCCAGTGTTAGGGTCCACACCAGAATTGGGTCCTCGGGTACCAGGGGTAGATTGGTTTTGGTTTCCTCTCCGCCTTCTTTGAGAAGAAGGGGGATTAGTCGCGCCCTGTTGTGCAAATACTTGCTCTGGAGGGGGCTGTAAGTGCTGTTGCGGGTTTGGAGGAGGCAAGGGAGATGGAAGCGCATATGCTGGAGGAGCTGGCGCACCAAGCTGTGGATAAAGGTAAGGGTTGGGTTGGGCAACATTGAGG
The DNA here is from genome assembly GCA_034641835.2 of Pinus albicaulis. NCBI lineage: Eukaryota > Viridiplantae > Streptophyta > Pinopsida > Pinales > Pinaceae > Pinus > Pinus albicaulis. The sequence continues at coordinate 1,022,414,612 of CM076583.1, read as the reverse complement.
TAAGCAGGAGGTTGGGCAAAAGGAGGAGGCATGCCGTATCCTGGATACATGCTGCCGGGAGGGGGAAGAGTGCTTGAGGTGTTGGCCCCTCCCTGAGGGAGACCATAGCCCATAGGAGGTTGAGCGTATGGATGGGAAAGGGCTCCAACGATACCGTCGGCAGAATGAGATGCCCCCGGGGCGTTAGCGCCACCGGGCCTGGGGAGGTCAGGAAGAACGGTATAAACATAACCAGATTGAGCGTAGATCAGGTCATATTTCAAGGCTATTTGGAGGGCGGCTTCTTCAGTTTGAGGGAAATGAGAGGCGACATCTTTGCCGATGGGAGCGGGAAGGGTGCGAAGGAACCAGTCCATGTAAACCCGATCTTCGAAGGGAGGGTCTCGACATAAGCTCCGTCTTCGTCGCCATTCCTGAACATGGGCGGAAAGGCGTGTTGAAGAGGATTGCTTAAAGGAAGTCAAGAGCTCCGTGCCAGTATCGTATCGGAGAGGGAGCTGGAAGTACGACAAAAAGGCTTGGGCGAGAGTCTCAAAGGTGGTATGGGTAGAAGTGGCTTGTTCGACATACCATTTAGAAGCTTCGCCGGTGAGCGTGCGTTGGAACAGACGAAGACGGATGGAGTCATCGGTAATGGAATTGGAGGAACACCACATGTGGAAAGATCGGACATGATTGGTGGGATCTTCACCATTAAGGCCCTCAAACTTAGGGATGTCGGAGGGAGCTTGGTTGGCATCGCAGGCCAATTAGCATTGTGGTGAATGGGGTCATTGATCAACTGATGGAAATCGGGGAGGCTGAGGCCTTCAATGTACGGCAGCACAGGGGTGGCTGGGGTAGTTCCTGTGGCGGTTCCGCTAGTAGTAGGGCCAGCGTTAGGACCGGGAGAACCACTAGCGTTAGGCCCTCGACTAGACATAGTGAAGGTGACAGGGGGAGAACCGGGAGGAGAAGGAGAACCCGATGAATCAGGAGAGGAGTCGAAGTGCGGACTCGAAGGTGGACTGGCTCGACGACGGTGGGGCGGAGCAGGTCGATCGACCGGAAACTGAGGATGAAGGCCAAGAAGTCTCCGGGAAAGGCGCCTTGGGGGCGCAATGATGACAGGAAGAAGGAAACCGACAGGGGCAGAAAGGGACAGAATCAATTAAGGTCAAGGGCAGAAAAGGTGCAGTGACGATTGATTTTAGAGTCTTTGTCAAGCGGTGTTAACCAAGCGCTTCTTCGCTTAGGGTCAGTGTGTGGCGTGCGTTAATTTTAATTTTTAAACCCTTTCTGTTTTGAGAGAAAGAAAAAAGTGTGCTGCGTAGCTGAAAATAAACCTACAGAGAACAGTATATAATGCTGAAATAACAGAAAAATAACAGCTACTTGTGCATCTATCTAACCCAAGAAGGTGGGTCTCTCAAAACTAATCTGAAAAGAAAGGAAAAAATCTATGTAAAACACACGGAAAAGGGGCCAATAGATCTAAGGTCAAAAGAGACAGGGATCTAAAGGATAAAGCTGCTGAAAAGAGGTGCAGATCACAGCCAAGAGACAGAGGCAAGGTGGCTGGAAAAAGGAAGGAAATCAGCAAAAACCGAAGGGGGCAAGGTGGAGGCCTTCAAAGGAGGTCCAAAAAAAACGACAGGAGGTGATTTGAAAGGAAGAAAGGCTGATCTCAAAGGATCTGAAAGGGAGGTAACAGATCTGGAAAAAAGGAGGCTGAAGCTCTAAAAAACATACGGCTGAAACAGCTAAAACTCTTCCACAAAAAGTGGAGGGTAATAAAGCCCTAGGGGGTCATTCCCACTTAGATGAGTAAAAACAGACTAACTTGGCCAAAGGGCCGAGACAGAGGGCCGAAAACCTCGACAAAAAGCCGGCAGCAGTAACCTTAATAATTGCGTAAAAATCACTAATTGCTGGCAGTCGCAGCTTCTCGACCTCGTTTTCGTGTGCTCTGCAGGCAAGGCAGGCGTGGATTGGGAGGTCTGTGCCTCAGCTTTAAATGTGCGCTGTAATTCCCCCGTTCTGGTTGTCTCGGCGGCAGATTTTCAGAAAAGTTGACGTCTCAGTTGCGGCTGGTGTCGCTTACCTGCGCAATAGGGCCAGAAACACATGGAAGTTAGAAATTTTATTGTTTTAGGGTTTTATGTGAGAAAAACAACATAAAAATAGGAAAAATAAACAGCTGAAAAGAAACCCTAGGGTCTGAAGTAGCTGGATATGCAGGAATATGAAAAACGACAGCGGTCGTAATTTAAAACCCGTGTGGAGTCACCATTTGTTAGTATGAATCCTTTGTCAAAGTGTACGAAAAAGGACCACTTTAGCTACGCATAACTTCTAGTTGATGTAGAAAACCTAATGCAAAGAGTAGAGCTCAATGGGAGCAAATGATGGAGATATGTGACCAAGTGTATAGATCCAGAGTGATCTAATAGGCAACAAAAGGTGAAGAATGGTAGAAAAAACCCTCCTATTTATAACAAAATATTGGGTCATTCTAGATCTTGGTGCATGGGTTAACCAGATCTAGATCCACTTTTTATGGAATATTTTATTATATTTGTTGGAGGGAAAAGGTATTTGACTTGGGTCAAATCCTTTAATTTGTCAAAAATAAATAAATAAATGATTTATTTATCTTTTTAAGGAAGCGGTTAGAAGATAATCAAATAAATAATGATTTATTTAATTATTTAAGGAAGTGGTTGAAATATAATTAAATAAATAGTGATTTATTTAATTATTTGTGGGTGATTTGGTCATATTTAACAAGGAATATCATCTAAATAAGGATTAAATAATTATTCCTATAAAATAATAAGATAAATAAAGGTTTATCTAATTAATTTCTTTGATTTTGGGTTAAACATGACTGGGAATAATAATTAAATTATGGTTTAATTAATTATTCCATGAGGAAAATCAAACAAATATAGGTTTGTTTAATATTTCCTTTTAGGGTTTCCTGTT